>CM064515.1:20148445-20239532 GCA_032716605.1 Paralithodes platypus | reverse complement strand
ACAGTATCTCCAATTGGGGCAGAGAAAACCTTGTTACCTTTAATGCTTCCAAAACCCAATTTCTCCATCTATCTACCCGTCAGGATCTCCCAGCGGACTATCCCTTATTCTTCAACAATACAAAAATCAACCCTTCATCTTCTCTCAATATTCTTGGGGTCTCTTTTTCTTCTGCTCTCATTTGGAAGGACCATATTACCAGTCTTGCTAAGGCAGCCTCCCAGAAGCTGGGTGTGCTCAACCGCCTTAGGGGGTTCTTTTCCCCTGCACAGCTTCTTGCTCTGTACAGGGGCATAGTGCATCCTTGTATTGAGTATTGTTCACATGTGTGGGGAGGTTCCTCTCACACCGCTCTCCTAGACAAAGTTGAAAGGAAGGCCTTTCGTATCATTAACTCCCGTCCACTCACCAACTCTCTGCAATCTCTCTCTCTCCGCCGCAATGTTGCATCTCTCTCGCTATTCTATCGCTACTATAATAATCAGTGTTCTTCAGAGCTTTCCCAGTGCATACCACCTCCTTTACGTAGGGAACGTGGTACCCGTCTTGCAACTCAATCCCACCCCTACTCTGTGCAACTCTCTAACCCAAGAGTGAAATGTTACTCTCAAACTTTCTTCTACTCAACAGCGGAGCTCTGGAACTCTCTCCCAGAATCAGTCTTTCCCTCTTCCTATGACTTAAATTGCTTCAAACTCCGTGTGTCCAGGCATTTTGGCTCGATCGTCCCTTGATTTTGGCCCTGTCACTCTTTCAACTATGGGGGAGGCACTCGCTATAGGCAATTCTGCCTTTTGCCTCCCTCAATCACATAGAAAAAAAAAATTACTGTACTTGAGTATACTGTACAGTATGTACTTGGTTACCTTTACACCCCTCTTACCCCATTATATAAATAATGTAGCTTTAGTTCAATACATATGGCCAAATTGATTTACATACTGTACCTTGGTGAAATAAATCGTGGTTGGAAACACTAGTTTGTGAAATGACGTGTTGGTCAAAGAAAGGTGTGTGCGTGAAGTGCAAGTACTTTAGGTGTGTTTATATGTGTGTATGAGAGAGAGAAAGAGAGAGTGATAATATCCGTTTATATGACACTATTGAAACCATAATTCCAAGTTAAAGCTAAACTAAACATTACAAATAATAAAATAAATTTTAGAACAACAGTATCTTTTCCTGCCAGGTTTTATATCAACACAAACTATGACTTTTGAATACAATATTTTGTACATTCATTAATTTGGCCAAATTCTACTAAAGCATATCAATAATACGGTAAAAATTTTCAAAATAGTTTATCATCGACGATGCTCAATTTCAACCATAACAACACTATCAGTGAATGGTTTGCCATTTATATTACATGTAAAAGGAAGAACAAGAGTGACCACCGATGTAAGACGCCACAGTTGTCCACACGTCCTCCTGCTATCTTTGTAAACAAATGATAAAATCCAAACCAGATTTCAATAATTGAAGCTTGTATATATTGTGTGCCATTATATATACAGATATACAATACTATTAACATATATATAATTAGTTCTGTATCAGTTGAATAAATGGTAAATTATATATATAATATTTTCCGAAATGCAAACAGTAATTGCAGGAAGACAACGAAATGAAGGGGATTAGTTTGGACGGTAGGGGAGAGGAGAGGGTGAGAGAAACAGTCACGAGGATAGTGAAGGGGGAATACAATACATCCAATTACCCAACATTCCCAATGTACAGGTTTTAGATGCTACATGCATCATGTTTCTAAACAGAATAGTATCAAGTAGTAGTAACTATAATAAAATATAGGTTTGAGTCCCGGAGGGAAGAAGGAAAACCTAATATTTAGTAGTGGCCCCAAAATAATTGATGATATGCCTATTAGTATAATAGTCCCCCTTCAAACGCCCGCGGGTAGCCAGTTTGAATTGACCGCCGCGGGGAGAAGGAGTCCTACGTCATAAGGGTAAAGCAGGCGTCACACCATGCCGATTTGAGCCACGACTGACCACGACCTTGAGTCGTGGTCAGGAGTGCCGACCTTCGGCGGAGAGCTTAAGGATTTGGGGGGGTGAGTTTTGGACGGGACGCAGTATGGATGGCCACGCCGCCTGACGGCGACCTGACGGGGTAGAGCGGCGCCCATGCCGGACTGAATGTGAGTTTTAGGTCGCCGTTGGAGTGCCGATCTGCGGCGTAGTGCGTCGACAACGACCCGACGAACGGCGTCGACAGGAGTTAGGGCGGCGTCAATATTCATTACTGTGCCGATGAGCGGCGACCCCTTCAGTATGGACGGTGACCCCGGCCCGCATGACCTCGAACGACGGCGACCGAACTCAAGGTGTGGTATATAAAAGGTACACCAAAGGGTGGGCCTCATCAGTATACCTTCAGCCACCGTAACGGTTGCACGCAGCCATGTTCACCACAGTCCCCAGGAACCCGATACGACATCTACGCTTACTCCAGGTTCAGTTAAATCTGGAAAATGGCTACCTACTGACAAATATAGCCATCTGCAAGCTTCTGTTGAGGAAAAGAAGGAGGGAGAATAGAACCCCTCGCATGTGGGTCCGGAACTGGCTTCTCCGTAGGAAAACCTTTGGTATTTATGAGCAGCTACTGAAGGAACTCGCCCAGGAGGATGGGCCAGCCTACAGAAACTACCTGCGAATGGATGTTGCAGTCTTCCGGGAGGTACTAGGACGTGTGGCGCACCGCATTGAAAAGAACGATACTTTTTACCGGAAGGCACTCGACCCTGGCCTACGACTAGCCATAACACTGCGGTTCCTGGCAACCGGTGACAGCTATATGAGCCTCATGTACAGCTTCAGAGTGGCACACAACACAATATCAAACGTTGTGTATGAGACATGTGAGGCACTCATAGCTGAGTATATGGACGAGATGATGCCCTGCCCCAACACACCGGAGGAATGGAAGGCAGTGGCAAACACGTTCTCCCAACGATGGAACTTCCACCACACCATTGGTGCACTTGATGGCAAGCACATTGCAATGCGGTGTCCCGCCAAAGGTGGTTCCTTGTGGTACAACTATAAGGGGTTCCACTCCGTTGTGTTGCTGGCACTCGTCGACGCTGACTACCGCTTCTTGTACGTCGATGTTGGGGCATCAGGGGGTGGCTCAGATGCAGGGATATTTGGCAGGACACCGGCTTCGTGCTGCCCTTGAACAGAAAACTCTTGGCCTACCAGACCCTGAACCTCTACCCGGCACTGGCGTGCCACTACCCTACTTCATCGTCGGGGACGATGCATTCCCCCTTCGGAGCTGGCTGATGAAGCCCTATCCACAAAGGAACCTCTCCCGGGACAACTGCCTCTTCAACTACCGTCTATCAAGGGCTCGTCGGATTGTGGAGAACGCCTTTGGGATCCTAGCAAGCAGGTAGGAGTGGTTCCTATTTATGTATATATTTATTTATTTATTTATTGAAATGAGTTAAGATTTATTTGTTAAACAAATAATACTTGTGTATTAATATATCGTTTGATTAATTTGTTATTTATGTATGTAATTTTGTATTCATTTATTTCATTATTTATTTTATTTATGTATTTTAATTTTGTATTGGATATTTGTTGGTTTTATTAATATAACTCATATTATATGTTGATATATAGTAATAATTTATTTATTATTAATTTGTGTAATTCTTTATATATTTTGTATCTCCTTATTTCATTATTTTGTTTTTTATTATTATTATTAATTTAATTATGTATTTAATGGGGTTATTTGTTCTTTGTTCTGTAATTAATATACCTATTCTTATATTTTGATGGTTATTGATAATATATTTATTATTTAATTATTTAATTATGTCGTTTATTTATATATTGACAGATTCAGGTGTCTATTGACCACCATGGCCATACAACCCAAGAGGGTGGAGAGTGTTGTGTTGGCCTGCTGTTGCCTGCACAACCTTCTTCGCCAACGTACACCTGGAATTCCCTCCACCCTCATTGATACTGAGGACCCAGTGACACACCTGGTCACAGATGGTTCGTGGAGGGTGGGTCAGCAGATGGCAGATATCCAGTCTCTCGCTGGAAACCAAATCACAAGGCTCGCCAAGGAACAGAGGGACTTCCTCAGGGGGTACTATACTTCCCCAGCTGGTATGGTATCATGGCAAAACGACATGGTATAGAAGGTAAGATATATACACAGTTCTAAAATACTGATTTTATTATTCACTATTTACATGTTAGTTTGGTTGAGGATGCTCTCCAGGAATTGGCTGGTGCCAGGTGAGTTGCCTGAGAAGGGTAGCGGTGTTGAGGGGCTGGGGAGGTTCAGGAGGTGGCCAGCTGGTGGAGCATGACCGGGTGTGCCTGGGATGGGTGGGTTGCAGCCCAAGCTGGGGCCAGGTGTGCTCCACATGGACTCTGGATAGTGGCCGTAGTTTGTCCTACCCTGATACCCCTGGTCATGATGGCTGGAGTGGCCTTTCTGGGGGGTGCACTCCCTGGCCGGGCGGTGTGCCATTTGCTGTGGTGGTGGGGGAGGACGGCACAACAAAGCCTGCTCCTCCTGGCGCTGGATCTTGCGGGTCTCACCTTTGAAGTGCCGTATCACCTTGATGAGGGCGCCATCCATCTCTTCAAGGAGGGAGGGGTGCACATCAGATCCAAGATTGGTCAGGTAATCAAACAATGATTGGACCTCGACCTCACGCTTTGTCTGATGACGCAGCCGGGTCTTGATCATGGCCTGCATTTCCTCATTGCCACTGGACCTGTCCTGAAGCTGAAAAGTGGTTACCAATAATGAGTATGTTACATGACATGTTGTTTATTATTGATGTGGTCTGACAGGCACTCGGTAATGTATTGTATGATTTATATACCCACGATGCTGCACCACGAAGACAGTTATGTAATAATATTGAATGGTTTTCTACAATCTTAAATATGTACAAAATAACTAACAACATTACATAATAAATATGATATTAACACCACATAATGACAACAAAGGACATTAAAAAGATTATAAACCACACACTACAAACATTTGGATTAGGCATGACTATATAATAATAATAATAATAAAAAATAATATGCATGATTCGTTACCTTTCGCAGTAGTGTGTCAACATCGTCGACTTGAGGGCTCGTGCGAAGTTTCCGTTTGCCGACGGCACCTGGCCTCGTGGGAACTTTGGCAGTGCTGTCGACCACTGTCACCTCATCATCCTCTTCCTCCTCCTGTTCCTCCTCCACGCTGCCACCGCTGGGAGGACGAGGGGCGATACCACACTGAAATTGTCAATTATTAGTATTGATATGTACTATTATAAACATATATATATATATATATATACCGGTATATATATATATATATTATATGGCTTGTTTCATTCATCCACTGCATGAATAATGTATGCATAAAAAATGATTTACGTTATTTATACATATATATAATTATATATATATAACATATTCAATAACTAAATAAAGTAATACAATAATGAAATAAAGAAAGTCATCAATCAAAAAATACATACATATATAATAAATAAAGTATAAATAATTACTAAATACCTTATATAAATCAATATAGCAATATTAATCTAAGTACATGAATAAATTAATTACAAAATATATATATAAAGATATTAAATTAATAAGTAAATCAATACAATAATGAAATCACGAAAGGAATAACAAACGGCAGATACCACAACCAGGTCAGGTCAGAAACCTGTGGTATGCACAACGAGTCTCCACAAACATAATTAATTTGTCCACACGTGGCTGGTCAGTGTCAAACACTTTTAAATAATCGAGACATGCAAAACTAATTAAAACAAAATTTACCTGGCTATTCTGACGACCACTCTGCCGCACGATGTGGTCCTTGAGAAAGCCAAACGTGGCGATAATCCACTTATCCCGTTCCGTGTGTCGGGGTGGGGCCTGTCCACTCTTGGTCTCTGTAATGCGGCCATAACGAGTCCGCATTCCCTCTAGGAAGCCCTTCACTTGCATCCCTGTGAGGTGGAGAGATATATACAGTAATAATATATACAGACATATATGTACCATGATAGGGTACCATGCATCACATATTCACATTATGTAGTGATATTTTATGTCTCGGTGAACACACTATTCATTGCACCACGAACAATTGTACCAAATAACAACCATATTATAATATTATTATTATTATGATTATTGTTCAAATACTATAATAATGATATAATATAATAATATCATAATACAAATTAGCATATTTCAAATTAACACGCATATCAACGTGACATTCATAGGTATATGGTATACGAGATAAATGGTGGTTCGTTCACTTTCACTTTCAGCATCCTTGGGTTACATTTATGTGCACATGTTCTCCAACTTTCATGCACTCATGTGCATTTCATTTATTTGCTTGTAATACTCGAATCATCATCGCTCTCCTCAACCATTATTAATAAACACATTATGGGCTCTACACTCACCTGTAACAGGGGGTTCCATGGACTTGCCCTTGGTCTCGAAGAGGGAAGCTTTGAGGGCGGTGTCCTTGAAATCCTTACGTCCCTTGGCGTATAAAACGGGGTGACGCTCGTACCAGTCGGCCAAGTCAAGCTCTTGCTCGTCACTATACACCACTTTAATGATGTGTCGACGGCGGCCTGGCTTTGAGGACTCCTGTTCCACCTTAATCTCATCGTCAGGGGCATCATTGGGTGGTGGGTCGATGGCAGGGAGGGCAGGGGCGGCCGCTTGTGGCTCCTCGTGTTCACCACCTACACCAGGTTCAACCGCCGTGTCTTCCTCATTCATGTTTCCATGGTTGCTCTCATCCTCACTGCTGGATGCGCTCGACTGGTGCATGAGCTTGTTCATCGTCTTCTTGGTTCTCTGACGTGGCATGGTGGTGAGGAACGAGTTGATGGTGGCTGGTGGGAGCGACGAAAATAAGGACAGTGTGTTGGCGCGCGGTGCTGTTGGTGGCGAGCGGGAAACATAGGGCAGTGCATGGCGGCGCGTTGTTTTTATAGGGGTTGGCGGCCACGTCACACAGTCTGCGCTGGTGCCACGTGCGACGTTGCCACATCGCCGCGCTACAGGAGGGGTCCCCGCATGGCGGCGCATAACGGGGACCCTGGTATGTTTTTACGCCGCTTGGAGGGGATGGCCGCCAACCATCGCCGCCTATGACGCCGTTTGACGGCGACCACCCCCTCGGGAGTACATAATCCAGGACCGTTAGGGCATCGTTGGGTCGCCGCAAGCCGCCGCTGATCCCCGCAGGTTGTTATGGTGACGCCGCCTGACGCAGACCTCATTTATGGTGCCGTGTGCCGCCGCACTGACGCCTACCGTTTCCCGTCAAGCGTCGTCAATCGCCGTCAAGCGCCGCCAAGCGCCGTCACACGCCATCAGCCTCCAGTCCCCTTCCCGTCCCATTTTTATGACCTCACTCCACGCCGACTTGATTTCAAATTTTTCGCTTGTAGAACTTTTGAGGGGGTATGTGAAGACCAATCCCGACCTGTTTGTTAGGTTGGCGACGGCCCATGATGCGCGGTGATGTAGACAAAGACTGTCCACGACCCTTAGGTCGCGGACAGTCTTGGCCTAAAATCGGCTAGGTGTGACGGGTGCTTAAGGTGAACGTCCGGCCTTTACTCTAGAACGTGTCAGTGGATTTTGTCTGTATTTCATAAGATTTTGTACACGTATAGGGGACCTAACAACTAAGAAATTTCCAAAATTTTAATTCTCTAGGACAATTTTTTTTTGAGTTAGGTGTGTAAATTTATGACTTTTTGTAAAATCAGAATTTCATTCAAATGTTGTTGCTCGATTGTTTTAATGCATTGGGGGTACTAACAATAGGTGTAGTTTCAATTGTCCGTTGATACTTTTTTCCATTTGTATCTAATTGTAGAATTAGGGCATTTACAATTAGGTACAAATTAGGTACAAATTAGGTGACAAATGTCTCGGGGTGCTGTGTCGAAATGGGAAAGAAATAAAAACAAATGGCGACGTGGAGTTGTAGAGAATTTCATGCCCTCTCCAATGACACCAAAAACATTGTTGTAGCATGTTTGGTTACGTCAGAACTGCGACGACAAGTGAACTTTCTTACGTGAGGTACTAAGGCACGAGAGCTGTTGCAAGCCAGCCGGCCAGCCGCACCCTACCTCTCTCGCGGCTTGGACCACACTGCTCTTTCTCCTCCACCACCACCACACCCTTCGTTGTTACCCGGGTTGAGTACCAGATACTGTTAGGCAAAATATCTAAGAACGTCATATTTTTACCAAAAATTCATGGTTTTAGTTTTTTTTTTTGCAGATCCGAAACCCATAATGCATTTTCTACGCGTCTGCGCGACCCGCGACCCGCGAAAACTTTAAACTAGCCCAGAAATAACATGCTTCCAGACGGAATATTGCCTCAGGATTTTAACTGAAGACAGAGGGATGGGTGATGATGCCATATATCGGGTTGCGCAATATTGCCGTTTTGAGCACTATTACGAGTATGAACCGGACGCTCCCCTTAACGCTCATTCTCTTATGGAATCGTCTTATGATTGGGTACTCACTACGAAAAAACTTTCGAAAAAATGAAAAGGAATAATAAACTTAAAATATGTTCTATATAATGCTTTCCATTTCGGTGGATTTCTTGCATATTCTCTCCCTGACGTTGCTCTTTGAGCCGCCATGATTCCTCCTTCAAATGACATATTAAGACTAACTCAAGACATCAAACGACCGGGAAGGGGATGGAAGGGAGGGCCATACATCGTCAATGATTTCGGGGCCAGTACTAAATATTAGGTTTTCCTTCTTCCCTCCGGGACTCAAACCTATAATTTATTAGTGGCCCCTCCATCATTGGCGATATGCCTGATATCAAAGACTGGAGGGGGTCATTCGTGACAATAAACCACTAACAAATACCATAGGTAGAGACAAAGAATCATATAACATTTTAAGTCTTTATTGCTTACATACAATAATAAGTATTTTTTTTTAAAAGAAAAGCAGTGTGTTACTTCAAAGAATATCTGCTTATAGTTGACCGATTAGGTACATCTGAGATCTCACATTGAGGCTCATCACAATTGTTGCTTAGGAACTTACTTATATTCCTGTTCAACTAAATACAGACACATACATCCTAGGATTATGTATTCTGTCATTAAAACTTATTTGTACAATCCATATATGTTGTACACTTTGTTCATACTATATAATTATAACTATGATGGATATCTTGTAAAAATAGAACAAATTATTTCAGAGCTGTATAACCAGCTCGTCTATTAAGTATCACAGCTCGTGATCTTATCACATCATCCGGCGGAGGGGCTCTAGGGGTCTATGGGGCTTACCGAACCCCCCCCCTTATTTTTTACCTCTTAAGATTAAACTTAAATTGTAATAGCACATGGACTAACTAGACCGCTCCCGTAATGCCACACAGGCTTATGTTGGCTTATCCAGAGCCACAGACAGGTATCGCATCAAGAAAGTATGATTGGAAGCCCACAATTTAGGGTTAGCTATGTCATCAATTGAAATTTTGTGTAAAAATCAAAGAGAGACAGCACACTTTCTGATGTCGTGGGCTCTGCCCACTATGCCGGGATTACTTTTCCTAATGACTTCCACGGGTAGAGAAGCTAATTTCCTTCTCATGACGCGAGTACCTGTGCTGTTGACCCATAAAAAGCCTGGTTGTTGAGGTTGTGCCACCCTCACAAATTTGATTAAAGCTTGTACTGGGCACAAGATATGATGCGTATGTCCGCGTTTGAGTGCTGGCACTGTAAATTCAGTAAATACATGATTACAATGTTCATTCTTTGCTATAAATGTAGGAGACAGAGCAATTTGTAAGTGTTCATTCAGTCTCCCAAACCTGAGGCAATTTGGTTTGTTGCTCATCGCCGCCAGCTCCGATACCCTGTTTCCTGTCGCTAAAGCCATAAGGAACACAGCCTTCTTTAATAATGAGTCAAAATCCGGCGCATTATTATACTTGCGCGAGTGAAGTAAAGACAGAGCTTTGTCTAGCGACCAGGTAGGCATTAGCTGACGTGGTGGTGGGCACAGTTTAAAACATGCCCTTATGAACACTTTCTCCTCTGCCTGTGGTATGGATAGACCAGTTAGGTCATAAAAGGGCGGACAAGTGTTTTTTTAGAGGGACTACAGAAAAGCGCTTTTGTTCGAACAGATAATCTAAGTATTTAAAAATCAAAGCTACTGACGAGTCTGTTAGCGCCGTTTCTACTATCCAGGTTGTGAACGTTTTCCAATGGGATTGGTATTGTTTCCTGGTAGACATAGTGTATTGATTAAGAAACTTATTTGTAACACTCTCCCCATACTGAGTTTACCATTTGGTATTTTGAATGTCCAGAAGGCAAAAGTCAGCAAGGTTTTTAGGTTGCCAATTGTCTCCAAGTGGAAGTACGAGATTGGGAGTGACACCGGGTTCTCGCACCACATTTTCAATTGGTGGTACTACACCTGAGCCGGCCAAAGAGGCGCGATCATCGAGACTACGCCCCAGTAACCCCGTATTTTGTGAACTACTTGACACATGAGTGAAGCGTCTGGAGGCGGAAAAAGATAGATGGAATTCCATTTGTTCCAGTCCTCCATTAAAGCGTTGGGACCCCCCGCCGTAGTTAGTTCCCGGCGGGTTAGGAAGAGAGGGAGTCTGTGGTTCCCTTCTGACGCAAATAGATCCACTTGTGGACGGTATGGCTCTGCAATCATCTGGTTGAAGACGTTTTGCTTTAATGCCCATTCTACTTGTGTGCTCTGTCTCCGGGATAGAGCATCTGCCCAGACGTTCGCCACGCCTGGGAGGTAAGATGCATGGAGATGAATGCTCAGCTTTTCGGCTAGAGCAAAAATATGTTCTGACAAATCTAGTAACTCTCGAGACCTCGTTGATCCTTGCTTTTGAATGCAATGTGCCGCGTTCAAGTCGTCCATCCGAAAGGCTATTGATTTTCCCTGTAAAGAAGAGCCGTGAGTTTGGAGGAAATATAAAGGGACTAGAAGTTCTTGTTTGTTGATATGAAAGTTCTCGTCTGGGGACCAAAGACCTTAACCCTGGTGGCCTAGGTTCGATTGATATCCCCAGCCTATTGTCACTGACGCATCTGTGTCTATCCATACCGTAGGTAGGGGAGAAACCCACGTCATTATTGAGTGCAATGTTTCCTTCTTTGCCCAAACCGACCGTAAGCTGTGAATTAATGGAGGAATGGTCCACAATTTCCCCTCCGGCCAGAGTGGGAAACATCTGTTGCCTTCCAAGATTAATCTCTTCACTTTCAACCGGCCCAACTTCACAGTCAGTTGAATCCAGTTGAGTGAACCGATCAGGGACTCCCATATTCTTCTCGTGGTGTTCAGACTGTGGAGAAACCGGAACAATTTCCTGCGAAATCTGTTGCGGTTGTCCACACTCTGACTGAGAGTAAGATTGGCTGTGTCCCAGACAAGACCTATCCACTGAACCACCTGTGTGGGCACAAGGTTCGACTTTGCCAGGTTGACCTTGAACCCTAGGGTTTGTACATGATTTATAACTTGTTTGACATGGATATGACATAAACTCTCTGACTCTGCCACCACTAGCCAGTCGTCTAGGTACCACAACACCTTGATCCCCTGAGCTAACAATGGCATTAGGGCGCCTGCCGGACTAATTTTGTGAATATTCTTGGTGCCAGGTTCAAACCGAATGGTAATCTCTGAAAGACTTAAGTCTCTTGCCTGATCCTCAGGGCGAGGAATTTTTGGAACCGTTTGTTTATAGGGACATGCCAATAGGCGTCTTTCAGGTGTAGTGAGCACATCCAGCTTTGCGGCGGGAGTGTGAGCCTGATTTGATTCACTGTGAGCATTTTGAATGGTAAGTTGTGAATGTGTGTGTTCAGACACTAGAGATATACTACTGGTCGCATCTGCACACTGTCCCTCTTTGGCACTAGAAAGAGTCTGGATGTGAAAACATGGCGTTTTGGGTCTACCGGGACAATGACATGCTTGGTGATCATTTCCTGGACTAGTGACTCCACCTCTAAAGAATCATCATTGAATTCTCGAGTTTGACGTAAACGAGGTCGCCGGAGCCACCACCAGGTGATTCCCTTGCTTACCACTGTCCTTGCCCAAGTTCGCTGGGGCCAAGCCCATCGACATGCTTGGAATGACCCTGTCTTTTGACTGGGTTTTTCCGGCAGTACTATTCTCGAATCCGACTCGCCTGCGATAGGCCCCGAGAGAGAGAGAGTGTGACTGACTAGTTTTTTGGTGGTGTCTGGGCGGAGGTAGACGGCTGACTAGGTTTGGCAGATGTCGTTCCCTGATGAGGCTTGTGTTGTGACCTACCTTTGCTATCCCACTTGTCTGTTGGTTTACCCTGTTTGTGCTTGTTCTGAATACCTTCCTGCTGTTGGGGAGACTTGGGGTCCCGAAAGGACTGTTTAGCACCGGTAGATTGAGACTTACCTCCATTCATTGGTTTGGAGTATGGTTTCTTGAAATGCTCCTTCCCCGGCTGGGAGGTACTCCTCTTCAAGCTATCTACCATTTTGAAAACTGCCCTCCATGTGTCTGTGTTTAGCAATGAAGCAGTTAATAGAGGGGAAAGAGTTACTCGGCGACCAATGTCTTCCGGTAGCTTCTTTACCAAGTACACTCTCAAGTCCTGTCGTGCATGAACCGCCTCCATAATGGCTATTCTGATATCACCTAAGGACTGTATGGAATTTTGTAATAGAAGCCGCCGGGACAATCCCGTGGCCTTCCTTATATTCTGGTCAGATATGGCCGAGATAGTCCTTGTGAGGGACTGGGCAATTTGGCAACTTAAGATGAATTGGGAAAAAAGTCTATATGCTTTATTACGCAATTTGAAGTCTCTGTCTAAGTGGGCTGGAGGTGGGGTAGAAAAGGGATCCAGTAATTCATAAAGAGCTAGTTTGGGAACCGAAAGGAATTCAAAAAGTGCCCTAGATACCTCACCTGTCCTATTAATGGGCAATGAAAACCATGAGTTGGTATCTTGAGGAATTTGGTGGGAGGATTTAGAGGTAATGGTAGCCGCAAATTGTTGCGCCTCAGCTTCCCAGTCCACCCACGGGCCCACACCTATCTGCCCCACCTGCAGGACTGGATTGTGACTGATCGAGAACTGGAGTTGTATCCAATTCCGGCATTAATAATTGGAGTGATTTGATATCATTCACGCCGTCAGATCGTGTCCAATCAGCAAAAACATGTGCAGTTGAGGCAGGAGGTAATGCCGGAGTAGAGGAGTATACAGTAGCTATAGCCTTAATCGTAACAAATTTGCCCTTGCACATCTTTTGCTCTAAGCTTTTTACTCTTACTTACTTCTATGGTCCAGTCACTAGGGACCGGCAACTCCCCCGATATAGTCGTCTGTGCCAAATGTGGGTTCTTTGCAATAGCCGGAACCCATGAACAGTCTGGTCCGTACAAGAGGGGCATAGGGCCTCATCTTTGTGGGAGTCTATCTAGTGGGGAAGGAGTAACGTCCGTGATAACCCGGACGTTTGTGGTAATCAGAGAGGCGGGCACTGTCGTGCCACTTGCCGTGATATTCGCCAGGTTGACGTTAATGGGAAAAGAGCTATGGGGAGGCTTAACCCCAGTTGGTTCTAATGGCCGCACAGTCGACTCTACCGGTGGAGCCACCGGCGACGCAGTAGAAGGTGCCTGAGATGAAGGGAGATATTGACGCATAACATTATGTAATAACTCATTAAGGTAATCTGTTGTGACACACTTACTATGGGAGTCTCTAGAATACCCCGAACCTTCTGACCCTTCCTCCTGGGGGTTCGGTTGTGCTGAGGACAAATTAGCTTCTTCTATCTCATCTGGTAGTTCTAACATTTCTGGCGTCTGTTGCCATGGTTCTGCTTGTACGTTAAAAGGCCACGTTAAGTCTGGGACCGACGATGGGATTGTTTCTACATTATCATTTCTTTCCACTGTCTCCAGCCCCTGAACTAATGATTGTACCTGTGTAGGTTCTGATTGTCTCCAGACCCCCCATCCCCTATCCGCGGGTGGTTGGGAGTCCGGTATTACCTCACTAGCCTGAGAATTATCATAGCTATGATGTGTACTAGATGAACAGCCTCGGTACTGTTCCGCTAATACCCTCTGAGACACTATTGGAGACCCCTGCCTAGGTACGTTAAAATTTAGTTTGGGGATGTCAAACGTAAAGTCTTGTAGTTCACTTACTGATTCCCTGGGTCTATCCCGGGGACTCAACTCAGTTCCCTCTGTCCCTACCTCCACGCTGCCAGATTGGACGTTAGGCCTTGCGGAGGTAGAGGCGGAGGCAAGTGGCCGCAGTTCCTGCCGAGGCTGGCGCCGCGACACCATCTCATCCGTGCGGGCATTAGAATGTCCTTTCCCTGATTTGGGAGTTGAAGTTACGGAGTCCTCTTTCCGCCGTTTAAGTGACCTAGTTGTCTCTACTGAAGACTGACGGGCCTGTCATTGCGGAGACCTAGATCTAGACCTCGAGTGGGTCTTTGGCGAAAGTGAACGTCTTCGTTTTGTGCGGCCGGGGAGGGGTTGCCGCCGTGCTTTCGTCGCAACTCTCACTGCTACTAACTAGCTCTTTAGAAACTACTTTAGATTTAGCTTTTGGTTTCGGAGTGGACTTAGCTGGGTTTAGTTTAACATTTGGAGATTTGATGACGAGATAATCCCAAAGTTCTTCGTCATCACATTGCCTTATGGGCAACGTCTTTTGCGTACACAATATACAAGGTCTTTATCTCCTTTAATGCCACCAGGCATGAATGATCTCTCTTGTCAAATAGCACCGTACGCATTTCTGAGCACACGGTGCATTTCTTAGTCACCCAGATGCCTCCTGATCTGTCTAGGCATTTTACGCACCTCACGCATAGTTTGTGTGCTATTACTGGTAAAAGAGAGCAGGTAGGAGTAGCGCATAGAGTGAAAAGCATGATGGATAAGGACAAAAAAATAAACCCGCCGTGATCGGCTCCTCACCTGCTGCCTGTGCTGCTACTGTGTGTCGTGATCTGGAAATAGAAAATGTCCTGGAATCAATGCTCATAAGGATAATCCGAGAGGTTTTAACACATCCTACCACAAGTCCGCCGGAAAATTAGCTATAGCCACTGCTACTCTAACCTTCCGCCGGGCCTGACTGAAAAAGTTAGTTTTCCAATATAATTTGTTTGAACTGCTTATCTGTGACTGTGTCACTGGCCCATTAAAACTAGCCGTAAACTCCTTATTCACTATTTGGATTAGATAGGTAGTATTGTCACACTTGACTGTTGCGCTGTGCGTAGAAGTCATGCCGGGTGAGGCTACGGTCGGGTGAGTTCACTCGGCGGGCCGAGATACTTCCCTTGGGAATTAGCATTTCCGCCGGGAGGTAAGTGGTATCACGCACCACTCTGGGGGTCATTGGTTTGTTCTCCTCGCCTACGCAGCGAGTAAACCGCGACTACACCGAATAGTCCGCCGGAAAGAACAACCACAGCTATCAGAGGTGTTGCCGTATCAATGAAAGACAGACACCCCCAAACCCCACAACAACAGGACGTCTTCTGTGTCCTTGTCTACACGTACAATAATCACTACATGCAACACAAGGAGTACATCTAAGGGCTACAATAGTAACATAATTTTAATAGTAAGATATTACCCCTAGCCCACTAAGGAAACCCCTAATGAGGCTGGCCACGAGGCTTGTAGTAATCATCATCTTGGTTTGTACCCTTACCTCCTGAAGACACAGCAGCCGCACAGGCAAAGGTCCCCCCCTCGAAGACACAGCAGCAGCCGCTGGAGAAGGTCCCACGAGAGAGGGAAGACGCAGAACTCGGACACAAGAAGGTTCCGCACCACGTGTGGCAACCCTTGAACTAGTGCGCCTGCTATAAAAATATAATGCAACTGCCTCTTAGTGATGGCCTGAAGCATAATCTTGCGGATATAGTAGCCTCCTAACTAGTAGATAAGAGCAAGAACTAAGATGCATAAAAACAAAAAATATTAATACAGGAGATGCTGATCCTGGGGGATATGGTGGTGTCTGTACAATAGTACTCTATGTTAACACTTCCTGTGGGAATACCAATGGGGTAGCCTGTGCTAGCTAATCTAAAACCTGTTCAATAAAACTCAGATATATACAAATGAGCAAGAACTCACTAAGAAGCAAGCGAACGAAGAATAAAGCCGGAGCACAGGTTGCGCACCACCACTCGGTATGGCTGCGGGGAGTGGAAGGAGGACTCGTGGGCGGCTCAAAGAGCAACGTCAGGGAGAGAATATGCAAGAAATCCACCGAAATGGAAAGCATTATATATAACATATTTTAAGTTTATTTTTCCTTTTTATTTTTTTCGAAAGTTTTTCGTAGTGAGTACCCGATCATAAGACGATTCCATAAGAGAATGAGCGTTACCCTTATGACGTAGGACTCGTTCTCCCCGCGGCGGTCAATTCAAACTGGCTACCCACAGGCGCTTGAAGGTGGACTATTATACTAATAGGCATATCATCAATGATGGAGGGGCCACTAATAAATAGACCGTCATTGGTTTAAATGTATATTAAGATCTTTCCAGTGTAGACAAATTGGACAATCTGCGTAGCCTATAATCAAATGAGGTAGCTTGAAAATTTGAAGTAATATAGTATAATATCGATTATCAACCATCAGTCTATTTTTCTGCACAAACTTGACTGCATTTAGTTATAATCATAATTATTATATAGTGTACAGTCGCAGACTTTAGTTCGTCCAGCAACCCAACACCTTCCCAAACTCTATATAGGACAACTACACCCTGCGAGTTTGTTAATTCTTTAGGATCACGGATCGAATCAGGAAATGGAGCCACTGCCCTCATTTTTAACTCACATACATCATCAACTGTACATTCGAGAGTAGTTGAAAATGAAGACGATGCTCCGGGATCCTGAGCTGGGCTATATAACTGCCAGATTCTGGAGCAAGAAGACATAATTAATGACGAATTAAGCCGCTATTCCCCGTTTTAGACAAATTCGTGGTGCATTGTCGTGTAGCCATTTAGCCATTATAGACATGTCAATTCATTGACCCATGTTTTGGAAAACGCACCTGTTTGCATGCATGGAGCTCATAGGTCGTGCTTGTAGCTCGTCTTCGTCCATTTGTGCCATCTGAACAATTTGAAGAAGCTGCACGCGAGTCTATCTATCTATTGCCTGACACCGTGATCCTTGAAGCGGTGGCCACGAACGACCCATCCCCATACACCTCTGTCCCCAGTCAGTCAACGCCCCTCCTCCCAACCAGCACTGCCTTCAACCATATACTTCTTCACTCAATCCTTCCACGTCTCTTTTGGTTTACCTCTCCCTCTCTGTCCTTCCACCTCGCTCTCGTACACCCTCTTAGTCATTCTCTCGCTTCCCATACGTTCCATATGGCTGAACCATCTCAAGGTGTTCCTTTTCACACTTTTCAGCATATCTACCTCCACACTACACCTTCTTACTTCCTCATTCGTCTGTCTATCCCTCCATGT
The DNA here is from genome assembly GCA_032716605.1 of Paralithodes platypus. Classification (NCBI taxonomy): domain Eukaryota; kingdom Metazoa; phylum Arthropoda; class Malacostraca; order Decapoda; family Lithodidae; genus Paralithodes; species Paralithodes platypus. The sequence goes on along the minus strand of CM064515.1, from coordinate 20,221,880 downwards.
AACTCCGCGCGCACTTCTCAAGTAACTCATTTCCACCCCTCTCACTCTTGGTCCGAGTCTCTCCACCAACATCCATGCTTCGCTTCCGTAAGTCAGTGTCGGGATTACCACACTGTCATGCAAGGACTTCTTCACTTCCATACTGACCACCCTATTTCTTGTTACTGCTTTCAGCGTTCCTACAACCCTCTTCCCCTGTTGCACCCTCTCCTGCACTTTTTCATCCATAGTCCAATCTTTACTCAACAGACTGCCCAGTTACTTAAAGGCGGAATCCCACTGCGCAAACTTTCAATGGCGAACGCCCTGCGACTGTTTTTTTTCTATGTCTGTTAATTCACGGTGAATAGGGCGTATTCAGAAGCGAATGAAGTCGAACAAGGCGAATTATGTCGATTGCAGTGCGACAGAAGAACGATCACAGTGCGATTGTGGCGACTATTTAGGCGATAATGACGAATGATGTGCAACAATTGATGGTGAATCAGGTCGAATGTGGCGATCGAGATGGTGACAGTAGCGATTAGAGGGCGAATGTTGGACGATGTGATGGTAAACACCGCAGAGGTTGTGCGAATATGGCGAGTGCCATGTGTGTGTGTGTGTGTGTGTGTGTGTGTGTGTGTGTGTTGTAGTGTGTGTGTGTTTGTATGTGTGTTGTAGAGTGTGTGTGCATGTATGCGTGCTGTAGTGAGTGAGTGAGTGTGTGTGTGTGTGTGTGTGTGTGAAAAGGCGAAATGTGGAAAAGCTGGACATTCTGTGTGTGTGTGAAGAGGCAAAATGTGGAAAAGCTGGACATTCTGTGTGTGTGTGTGTATCTATGGATCAATGAGTACAAGCCTTATCCCGGAATATCTGAACAATACTTGGGAGAACAACAATGATACACTGACGAATTATTCTGAACAATTAACAGACCCATAGAGAACATTAACTTTTTGTTATATTAATTATCATTCGAAGTACACAATCTTGTTTACATGATAAGGTCTATTACAAAAACATATGCCCTCGAATCAAAATGTAAATATAATTGTGTGGGTATGTCTGAGTGTCTGTGCATCTATGGAATAGGTGTATTCCCACTCAAGATACAATTATGGATTTATTTTTTGTTTCCTTGCAATTACAAGACTATTGTATTCAGATTATGAAGTGTGTGTGGAGGTCAGAGGGTTAATTGAGATACTCTTTACCCTTCTAGTAACCACAGATCATTCCTAAGCTGGATAAAATCGTCTAAAGGTAGTCAGAATATACTGTCAAAATGCGTCCTAATCTTCAAAGGGTTAAGTAGAAGTAACTTAAATTAACACTTTCACTATAATGATAGTTTGTTTCCTCTAATTCGAGTTATCATTTGTCGATTTAAGGAGAGATTTCCACTTGAAGGATTTTATTATAAACCCCTTTCTATGTCGTGTTTAGCACCATTCCTTTTGAAATTTTAAGACGTTCGCCCCATTCGAAGGTTCCCTTAAATACAGCTTAGACAGGGCCTTTTGAAAAAACTATGCCTCACATACACACTCGACATCGCCACACAACAATAACACACACAACAAGTGTTTCGGTAATGGTTCGGTACACTGACTTTTAATTTGAACCATAGACTACAGTAGATCTGGACTGGACACAATAATGGAACTTTGCAGTAAACCCAAAATCAGAGAACGAACCCCCAAGTTCGAACCTCGAAACCGCGAAAATGTGAAATTTTCGCGGTTTCGAGGTTCGAACTTGGGGGTTCGTTCTCCGATTTTGGGTCCCTTACTGCAAAGTTCAATTCTCGTGTCTAGTCCAGATCTACTATAGTCGATGTTTGAACTTATAACTCGTGTTATATAAGTGTATTATGAAATATTATGAAGAATTAATTAGGTAAGTATACATAACCTACTGTTATGTATATAGTACTTATGATTAAATGATCGTATTTTGGTCAATCGGAAAATCAGCTGATGAATCTCGGCACTCCAAATTCACTTGCATTGAACTTATATTCTTTGTACAAGACCACCCATGGTCTTGGAGGGTTTATTTACGGCTTAGAAATGTTTCTTTATACGCCGGTATATACAAAGGAGTACAAAGGAGTACAAAGGAAATCAAGCAACAACAGATCTAGTGACCCTTCTAGGTTGCTTGTCCTCCAAAACACTGAGGATCAAGTGTCCAAACAGTGGTTTAGAGTGGGTAAGGGAACATTGGAAAGGGAACTACTGCCCTGCCACTAACGTGGCAGGACTAGGAAGTTAGTAGGGGACATATGGGTTAGTAACTGAGGGGAGGATAAAGTTATTCATTTACAAATGCAGTCAGTCGCGGGTTTGATGCGAGATATTTGTCTAGGCGGAATTTAAATGAATCAACGGTGCTGCAGTCTATAACGTCTCGGGGAAGCCCATTCCACAAGTTGACAACTCGATTGAAGAAGAAATTCTTAGATTCGTGCGAGTTAAAAGATTTACCAATAATTTTGCAACCGTTTCCCCGCGTGTAATTAGATTGGTCGATAGTGAAGTACTTACTACAGTTCATATTGTCGATGCCTTTGATGATTTTGAACACTTGAATTAAGTCGCCTCTTAATCTGCGCTGGGTTAAAGGAAATAGATTTAATTCTCTAAGACGCTCTTCGTATGGTTTGTTCCTTAGGCTAGGTATCATTTTGGTAACTCTACGTTGAACTCGTTCTAGCTTGTTTATATCTTTTTGGTAATAAGGGCACCAGGATTGAACGCAGTATTCCAGAAGAGGGCGGACTAAGGAATTGTAAAGGGTTAGGATAACTTCTTTGGATTTATGCTCAAATGACCTGCCTATAAAGCCAATTATTTTGTTTGCCTTCTTAACAACTTCTGAACATTGTTGACTCGGTTTTAGGTTACTCGATATTGTTACTCCCAGATCAGTTTCTCTGTTTACATTCTTAAGCTGAGTGCCATTCATCGAATAGTTTGCTTTCTCATTTAGGTATCCGATATGTAGTACTTTACATTTATCCGCATTGAAACTCATTTGCCAAATTTGGGCCCAACATGACAATTTATCTAGATTGTGTTGCATATCGTCAACTTGTTCTTTTGAGAGTACGCTATTTGCAATTTTTGTATCGTCAGCAAATTTTGAGATTGTGCAGGTGAGACCCTCATCTATGTCGTTGATGTAAATTAGAAAGAGAATTGGTCCTAGTACCGATCCCTGGGGTACCCCGCTACTTACATTGGTCCATTTTGATGCCTTACCGTTTATGACTACCCTTTGCTTTCTGTTGCTGAGCCAATTTTCTATCCATTTCAACACACCGTCTTGTATTCCATGCGCTTTTAGTTTTAGCAGTAAACGTTTGTGGGGAACTTTGTCAAAGGCCTTTTGAAAATCAAGGTATATAATATCTACAGCTTTACTCTCATCGTAGAGGTTGAGGATATCGTGGAAGAAGTCTAAGAGGTTTGTTAAACAGGAACGTTTTTTACGAAAGCCGTGTTGAGTATCTTTAAGTATGTTATTTTCCTCCAAGTGATTTACGAGTCTGTCTCGTATGACCGTTTCTAGCATTTTACATACAACTGAGGTTAAGCTAATTGGACGATAGTTACTGGGTAGGGATTTGCTGCCTTTTTTGAATATCGGTGTTACGTTGGCTAGCTTCCACTGATCAGGCATAGTTCCAGACTGCAAGGATTTATTGAATAGTAATGTCAGTGGTTTGGAGAGCTCATTCTTAGCTTCCTTTAGAACTCTAGGCGAGATTGTATCAGGTCCTGGCGTTTTATTTACCTTGAGTTTATCTAAACAATTCAATACTTCTCTCTCTGTAACGGTGATATTGCTTAGAACATCTGAATTATCAATCTGAATCGGCGATGGTGTAGGGATATCACTGAGGTCTTCTGTTGTAAAAACTGATGCAAAGAAGGTATTGAGGGCATTACTCATTTGTACTTCGTCTTTGGTGTATTCTCCTTTTTCATCGACTAACGGTCCAACAGTTGAAGTAACTACTTTTTTCTTTCTGATATAACTATAGAATTCTTTCGGGTTTGTTTTACTTTGATTCGCAATATGTAACTCTAAGGTCTTTTTACTTTGCTTAATTAACTTTTTGGCTTTGCGTCGTAGCTCTACAAATTTCACCCGTTCTTCGTCATTTTGTGAGGATTTTAATCTATCATTAGCACATTTTTTAGCAAGCAGGCAGTTTGAAATATCTTTATTCCACCATTTGGGCTTATTATTATGGCCTGGACGCCGTATTTTCGATGGTATGCAGTCTTGCACTGCTTTTAGGTAAGTGGTTTCGAATAACTTCCAAGATGTATTTATGTCGTTATTGTTAATTAAAAAGCTCCAGTCAGTTTCTTTAAACATAGCTCTAAGTTTATGGAAGTTTGCTTTCTTGAAATTAGGGACTTTTTCGATGCTACTATTTGGTTCGTTACTAGTAAACTTTAAAGTGAAAGTTATCGTACGATGGTCGCTGTTACTGAATTCATCACCAACATTCAAATTCTCTATCAATTCTTCTTTTGTTGCAAGTACAATGTCAAGAACGTTATTACCACGGGTCGGCATTCGAACAAATTGATAAAGCGAACTCTCTTGCAAGTTCGTATACAAGTCATGTCCGGAGTGTGAAGTAAGAGTATCGCCCCACTTGGTCACAGGTAAATTAAAGTCGCCAAAAATTACGGTATCTTGTGAGTTACTTACATCTGCAATTTGTTCGTAAATTTCTCGGTCAGTTTGCACTGATTGAGCTGGAGGTCTGTATATTAACGCAAGTATTATTTTTGTACCTTTATTATTCTTAATTAGCACAAAAGATGTGTCGACGTTCACAATTTGAGGTTTTGACACGAGGGTCGGGTTAAGACTTTCTTTGATATAAAATAAAACGCCACCTCCATTTTTATTTATTCGGCTGTTCTCAAACATTACATAACCGGGAAGTGAATACTCTGCTAAAAAGTCTCTATCTTGTGTATTGAGCCAAGATTCTGTTATGCCAATCACATCATAATTTTCTGTAAACACTAGTTCCTCTAAATCTGAAAATTTATTGCGTATGCTACGAGCGTTTGCATAGAAAACCTTTAAAGTTGCGGTTTTAGAACTCGCAGATCGTTCTTTCATCGAATTTTTGGTTCTGGTCGGATCTACATTTACATTCATGGCTGTCCTCGGTCCTCGGTCGTTATCCCTGACGGTTTTGAATTTGGGTCGTGTTGGTGGAGCTTTATCCAAATTCGCGGTTCTTGACGGATTAGTATTTAATTCCTTTGTAGATTGCCGTCCTCGCTGTCTTCGGTCCTCCTTCCTGGTTGTCCTGTGCTGAGTCGATTTCTTCTCCGAAAATCCTTCACCGCATCGTTGAGAAGACGCCCAAAACGCGCTGCTCCCACCTGGTTCAGATGAACTCCATCATCCGAAAACAAATAGTCATCGTAGTAGAAATTGTCCCAGGTGTCGACGAATCCCACGTTCTCCTTCCTGCAGAGGTTTGCTAGACAACGATTTGTGCTGGTGGCTATGTTGTAAAATCGGCTCTCTACACCGAGCCGGGGGACGATTCCTGAGACGATGATCCTTGATGACTTCTCCTTAAACGACTTGATCAGCTGCTGGTACTTTAAAAGCAAATCTTCCGACCGGGTTCGCTGTATATCGTTGGATCCAACGTGGATGACGTACATTGTATTTGCAGGGGCCAGCTTTGATACTTCGTCAACTGCTGCAACTACGTCATCCACACCACCACCAGGGATACAAAAACGCTTCCTGGTCTTAGGTGCCCTGGCGCAAAACTCTGTGAGCTGACCACGTATCATCGAGTCTCCCACGAGCCGGACTTCTTCTATTTCCTCTTCGTCATCTGAGTCTGCGAGTATCTGGAAACGGTTTTGACACTCGGTAATCGGTATGTGTTTCCTGGTCTTGGGGCAAACGTTGTTCCTCACGACACGGAAGTTGTCTTGATACGGTTTATACGCCGGTATATACGGTTTATACGCCGGTATATACGGTTTACTCAGTTGCATTTCGTCTGACGGTATTGAATCCCTGGTATTGAATCCCTAATTTCTCGATACTTAATGGACGAATATGAAACCATGTCTCTGCATCATATTAAGTCCAAGTTTATATAATTAGCACCACATTTCACTACAAAATCTTCAAAATTCGAAAATTGGCGCAGTGGGATAGCCGCTTTAGGCTATGGAGATTGTCAGCTCATTTACTGCTCTTCTTTGTATTTATTTCATGACTCCAACCATACATACAGTAAACAACCACAAGGACATCACACACCCCTGTTTCAACCCAACATTCAGATCAAAGAACTGTACGTGAGTATATGCTGTAAAACGTGGAAAATTATTGTCCAATTCATATTTTAGTGAGGAACATTGTAAGTGCAGCAAAACTACCTACTTAGCGAGTGTAGCGGAAATTTGGCAGGTTCACTTTGTTCATTTTGACTGGAAACCACTCTGGTCTTTCTATTCAATGTCGTGGAGAAAGCCGCTTAGGAGGAGTAGTGCATCCGGAGACGAAAAAAAAAAGAAAACAAAAAAGTGCTCAATTTATCAAAACCTAGCCCTCTTCCTAGCGGAAGCAAGAATGTAGTATATATAATTATGTATTATTTATGTAAGGTTGTTATTGGCACAGGGTGTTCTGAACCTTAATCTTGGCCATAATTGTTGTTGAAAATATGTAATACTGTAATTTAAGTTGTATATTTATTCACAATACATGTTGCATAATTAAGAAAATTAATTATAATACAAACTTGAAAATACACGAAATGTTTCTTATGAAACCCAATTCTGTTAGCCATTCTATATTTTCATATTGGGATGTTGAGAAACGCCTTGCATATTCAGTTGTATGTCTTTGCATTTACTTACTTAATTTTTGGAATGCTGGTTTAAGATTACCACTCTTCACGATTTTCAATTTGTCATCATATTTTCTGGCTGAAAAATGTGTTTCTAGTCTGGTGATCCAATACACCCGGGTTCAAATCCCGATATGGCAATGGGAAGATATTATTGGGATGGAATTTGTGCTGTACCTAGTATCAGTGCATTACCACAAAGCCTACCGAAATGCCAATAAACCTCCTTGCTCCCTGATAAAATAGCACTATGAATATTCCCATATTTAAAATATGCTGCAGGGGTGCAATGCCTAGTGAGTTCATTGCTCAATAGGTGTCGTTCTGAGAGTGAGGGTTCGAGTATAGGAGGTGAGACAGTGAAGCACTGGAGCGAGTCAGCTTCAGAGATGGGGCTGCTTCGAGCCGTGAATGAGCAACCATAGAGTACAGATTGGATAGAGAGGAAAGAAAGACACTACAAATCTGAAAATAGCGAGCCGCGCGTTCGAGAGATGGCAGAACGATCGCAAAGGAAAACGGGAGGGTCCCCTTTAATTCGTAATAATCCCTACCTTGTACTTATAACGCTATTAATAATCAATTCTACACTACCCAGAGACTCTATGGACATGACAGAGTTAAATAAACATAAGTAGAGGCTACTGTAAAGGCCAGATCATCGTGAAATTGTCGTCATTATGAGGAGGTTCACAGCCACTTCTCTTCTACCCCCATCATTGTTGTTGTGAGAGTGGGGAGTTGCCAACGTCAAACATGCTGGGCCAAAATGTCCCTAGGTATCATTAGTATAACCTATGAACGTATTTCGTGAAATGTCCTGTTTTAGTGCAGCTTTATAAATTAACATCTACATAACATGTAACTAATAATATAATATATTCAAAATTACATTTTAATGTGTGTTGTGTTCCTTGTAGTTATACAGCTTACATCATATGTAAGTATGTTGTTATATTGTATATGTATTTCTAATATTTTCCTCTTGCTTTTATATATCTATTTTATTTGAAATAAATTTTATTTGAAAGTGTTTTTACCAACATTAAATCACTCTAAAAGACGTTCCTTCTTTAAATTAATCTATTGCCCCCTCATTTTGCGGAATTACCCTTAACTTTGGTAACACTGCAAACCAGCCAGGCACACAGATATCAAGGAGTATCTAATAAGGAAAAACTACTGAGGTGTTTTGGTTATTATGCCCTACAACAGTACTGCCACGAAATCCCTAGGACGCGCGGCAAAATAATTGTGTGACATCACGCTTTAGCCTCTATGCTTCTGTACTCTATGTGAACAACTAAGCCTCATGCATCCTGCGAAGGCAAGATGGCAGGGGTTGGTTGCAGCTAAAAAGTGCTTCACATATTCACCCCCTAGACTTGAACAAGACCTCGCAGCCTTCACCGTTCAATGTAGAACGGTTGAATGTACAGTACAGGCTCTCAGCCTATGTCCAAGAGGGAGTAGTTGTAATATAGAAACAAAAACAAAAAACATACTTTAAAACAAATCACACACAATAAAATTGGATTGCTATTTTTAGCCGATGCATAAACGTGTGAATGGAAAACAATATGAGCGAAAGCAAGCCGTGCACCCAAACTAGAGAATGGCAGGTCAGCAACTAAACATCTGTGTGTTTAATTCACATGTTCGTTATCTGCGCCAGACTTAGGCTACACTTAATTTGATTTATGATTTTGCAACCGAGTAATATTCGATTTTAAATCGAATTACAAAATCTTACAGGCTTTAACACCTAACGAGCGGCCTAGGCGGTAAATAATATGTAGCCACCAGCAGGGTGTTTTTACCCAAAATAGGGTTGTTTACGTGATCATTTTCATGCCTAAATAAGACCCAGACCGTAAAACAAGTATCTATCCCTGAAAGGGCATAAACAGAGCTTACCAATGACACCCCAACGATCCTTGTACGACCGCTAATTTTCTTGCAACAATCGCGCAACACGAGTGCAAAAACCATGTAATTCGGTACTTTCCCTACACAATTCACTGTGTAGCGAGTGTGAGAGGGTGGAGGAGGGTGGGATTCATGTCAGTTGGTCCACCGCGGTGGTCTGGAGCAGTCATACGCTCGCTACTCTCCTGCCACCACTTGTCTCTCTCTCTCAGCAACATTACGTGCTGAAAATGGCACACGACTTATGTTGTGAGCCGCCACATAGTCCAAATTTCTTTCACTCGACTTATGTTGCGCGCCGCCAGTTAAGGGTTAAATTACGATATATTATGCATATACGATGAATGACAAAGATGTAATATACATACTGAATATACAACTTCAGCCACGAAAACAACCGTTTGTGTTGTACGGTAGTCTTACAGTTTACCTTAGGGGCCCCTCACTACATCAACCGCCCTATGAACAACGGTACAACTAATTATAGTTGTATGCTATTTCAGAACAACGGCCGCAATATTATATACGCCACCGAATATATATATATATATATATATATATATATATATATATATATATATATATATAATGTGTGTGTGTTTATTTATTTATCTATATTTTATCCAGACCGGTCATGTTATTCAGCATTGAAAAGATCAAACTTGTCCTTCCTATTCGAATATTTAATTAACATAATTTGTCTAGCTCAGACGTTTAGTGCAAGAATGATAACGTTAAAGTCAATTTAAATCCCTATTAACTCCTTCAGTATATTACTGTTTACACTTTGATTAGCACTAAACATTTAATCTTTGTCACCAGGAAAGCCTATATGCTATATTTCTCTAATGAAACCAAATAAATACCGTAGTTCTATCTACACACCAGGAAAGCCTATATGCTATATTTTCATGAGGTCGGAAGTATTTTTCGATTATCAATAGCAAGGTGTGATACTGTAGTTAAGAAGGTGGAACATGACTTTTAACCCAGTATGTACAGGTCACGGTGCCGTCCTTTTAACTTTATTCTGGCTACTATTAGACGATTTTATTCAGTTTAAAATGGGCCGCCAGTGTTACGATCGGGTCTCGTATAAATCAGTGGCTCTTATACATTGGACTAGACTGGCATAAATGCAACAACGGAAACGCTAGATCCAACCCCTGATATATAATCCCGTCGAACAAAGAACACATATACCCTCCAGAGTTATATCTGCGATAGCGGCGTATCTTAACTCTCAGTATCTATGTGCTTCTACTATAGGCTGATGTTCTCTGAAACAGCCTATTACCTATAACATATGGTTGCTTAGTTATGGTACACAAGGAAAAGATAGTTAACTTAATTAAATCACAAGAGTGATCTAATGCAAACAAGAAGAACGTTTACTTAACGTTACTTTAATCAATAATATCTGTCACTCCTTTATGGAAGAAAGTGTTGTAAAGTCCTCAAGCACCGAACAAGGAATCTTCTGAATAATGTCGGATGCTACTAAGAAGAACGTATCGGAAATGGAACCACAAAATAGCAGGAGGCAGGACAATGCACGTGTAGGCTAAATACACAAAAAGGCTGGACATATAATGTTATTGGACACAAGAATATTATAAGCGGTGCAACAGTAATAATGCTCGCCACGAAAAAGTAGTACTCCTATTAACAAAACCGGTCTATGCTGGTTGTGTCTCTCTACAGCAACCTAGACCTCAAAATGCTTGTGTAAAAATAATGGGTATGCATAAAAGAGTATATGATCTAATCCAGCTAATGTCTACCCGGGTTAATAAAGTCTAGCTGGGATGCGCAAAGGTACAGAATTCTGGTGGAGCAAGGCAGCTCCTAGCCTAGTGTGGACCTTGGGTCTGTGCGGCCTGATTACGTTAATATGAAGGGGTGCTCTCTAGAGGATTCTCGATCACAAGTATCGAGTATCCTCCTGGCGACCCTCAAAAGTAAAAGCAAATAGAGTTAGAACAGTGTTGGGTGGATTAGGCAAGCAGCCCTCATGCACTACACAGTCTAAACTCCAAGGTACACAGACAGATCACCCAGGTAACCCACAGAATCCGTAGTGTTGTGTAGCTCAAAAGTAGCCTACACACATTGAAAACACCAACAGCAAGGTACCTGATCCCTAGTCTAGCATTATTTAACCCTGTAGAAACATTAGTGATTGATGGAGACAGTCTGAGCAATACAATCTCCCAAAAAGACAATGACTATCTTCAACCTTAATCTACTACATAAGAAATGTGAGATCCAGCATATAATACAGTCTGGCCACCAATTCAAGGTGTGGATGCAGAGAACCAGAGGGGAATTGATATTAATAAAAGGTGAGGAAGTAGTGGAAATGATAGAGGCAGTAGGAGAGAAAGATTCTAAGACAAGAGTGTGGGACAGTTCAAGGGAGATGCTTAGAGTATGCTGTCTGGGAAGGATCTGACAAGGATATTCCCATGGACCTCCTGGCTGGAGTCCCAGTTCGCAAGAATGGCACGAGGGCGCGCGACAGTCGCCCAGTAAGCAGCCGTGTAGTAGGCAGTGTTAGGCAGGAGGCAACGAATCCCGCGAGGCCTATGTAAGGGGGCCAGCCACGCGCCGCACTCACTACCAAGTCACACCACCTTGTCTCTCTCTCTCCCCCTCTCCCGCTCGCCTTCCCATCATTCAACTACTTAACACAATACTTTCAATTGACTAAATAAAATAGAAAGGATTGTGACAGACGAAAATAAAGAACAGTTCTGAACTGTCTGCAACACAAGCTTTCTCGAGAAGGAAAGTACACAATGATAGGTAGACTGTAGCTATATTCTCTGCCCTGGCGAGTCCTAGCGAGTAAGCCATGCGGTTCTGGGGGAAGCGGTGAGCGTCACACCCCACCCAAGATTTTTAAGAGGCTCCAACTATGAGCTCTAAATCTGACATGCAGAACCCATACAAAATTCGCCACTCCTAGCAGCGACAATGAAATGTAAAGCACAGTTCTCATCAAAATAACACATTATAAAAATTAACAACCCTTCCCAACACAATAGATTAAATTACATAGTTATGCTCATAAGAGCGAGCTTCACTAGCCCAGCCTTCTGAGAGGAGTACAACTCAGAATTTCTGCTATAACATACTTAACAAGGGTTAAACAAAATTTAACTATCAAAGAAAGAGTTTTTATAGGATTTTTATATTTTTAATATGTTTATGGCAGCTGCACTACAGGGGCAAGCCTAGTTTTTACTTCTATACCAACACAGCAACTCCTACTTTACGACCCAATACGCTGGGCTACACACGCGAGCCAACAAGCACCAGACGTAAACATACTAATCAAACCAAAGTAGGAGGCTACCCTTGTGATGATCTACCCCGGGTCTTCCACCCTCGATAAGCAATCTGCAATCACATTCTCAGAACCGGCAATATGGCGTATGTCTAGGTTGTATTCCTGCAACATAAATGACCACCTGGTCAGCCTCATATTCCGGTTATGGAATTGATTCAGGAACTTGAGAGGGTGATGGTCGGTGTAGATCACCACAACTGGTCCATGGGCTGGAACATACACCTCAAAGTGCCTGAGCGCTAGCACAATCGCCAGCAGTTCATTATCAACTACTGAATAGTTCTTCTGCGCCGAGTTGAACTTTTTTGAGAAGAGACTGGGTGCTCCAGCCCATCTTCGTCTGATTGCATCAGAACGGCACCAGCCCCCACACCACTGGCATCAGTTGCCAGCTGGAATGGTCGGCTAAAGTCCGGGGCCCTGATGATTGGGTGAGTACACAACAGGTGTTTTACTAGCAAAAAAGCCCTCTCACACTCAGGCGCCCACTTAAACTTTCTATCTTTGGCCAATAGGTCCGTCAGAGGAGCCAGCACAGTAGAATAGCCCTTTATAAAGTGGCAGTAGTAACCAATCATGCCCAAAAACCTCATGATCTGCTTCTTGGTGGACGGCCTGGGGAAGTGGTTAATAGCCAATATCTTGTTCTCTGGGGGGCACTCCTGGCCCAAACCCACCATGAACCCCAGATACTGCACGGTAGGCCGCACAAAATCACACTTTCCCAGGTTGACCACCAAGTTTGCCTCGCTTAATTTCTTAAATAGGGATTCTACATGTTCACAGTGGCTCTTGAAATCGTCATCGTAGATAATGACGTCGTCCAGGTACACGGTACAGTTCGGAATGTCAGCCACCAACTCGTTCATCAAGCTTTGGAAGGTCGCTGGTGCGTTCTTTAGACCGTACGGCATGACATTACAACGATATGTAGCACCATCCACCACAAAACCACACACCTATTTCGCCCGTTCAGACAAAGGCACCTGCCAGTAACCTTTTACCAGGTCCACCTTGGTCAAGAACTTGGCCCTGCCAATCTTGTCTACACAGTCATCGACCCGGGGAAGAGGATATGGGTTGGTGGGAGTCAAGCCGTTTAGCCTGCGGTAATCAACACAGAAGCGCACCTTGTACCGCCCCCTTCTCGATCAGTCCCTGTTGCAACATATACTCCAACTCCGCCCGGAGGGCCGGAAGTTTAATAGGGGGCACCCTATAGGGCACTGATTTGAAGGGTGGGTGGTCTCTGACGTCAACGTCGTGCACCTCATGAGTAGTGAGGCCTGGGTGTTCCGCAAATACAGTAGGGTATAAACCGAATAGGCGCTCGACAGCCACATGCTGTTGCTCAGGTAGGTGTTGCAAAGCCTCATGAGCCGCCTGTCTCGTGTTTCCCGCCCACTGATCTGCAGAAACATGATAATCCCAGTTGTCATCCACCTGCGCATGACTGTCCCGTTCTCCTTCTCCACCTTGACTGCTGAAAGTCATCACGGGGACAGTGAGAGGCTCAGGTGGGCGCCTCACATACTCCTTCATCAGGTTGACATGACATAACTGATTCCTCTTACACCTGTCTGGAGTGGCCACCAGGTAATCTAAGTCCGAGAGCTTCTCTGCTACCCAATAAGGACCAGCGTACTTTGCGGATAAGGGGTGACCTACAAGAGGGAGTAGTATCAACACCTCCTGACCCACGTGAAACTCCCTGAGTTTCACCTTGTGGTCGTACCTGTCCTTCATGAGGGCCTGAGAGCCTACCAGATTGCGGCCAGCCAACTCCAGACTACGCAACATTCGTTCTCTACTCTCAAGGACATACTTAAGCATAGAACATGGTTTAGTGGTGCCTTTCCATATCTCCTTTACCATGTGGAGAGGCCCTCTGACGCGGTGTCCAAACACAAGCTCATTAGGGCTAAACCCCAAACTCTCCCCAGGTACCTCTCGTGCAGCGAATAACACATACGGCAGGCCAAGATCCCAGTCCTTGCCGTTCTCAAGACAATAGCAGCGAAGCATGCTTTTTAGAGTGGAATGCCACCTCTCTAACACCCCCTGACTCTCTGGGTGATAAGTAGATGACACTACAGTGACTATCCCGTGCTGCTTCATTGTCTGAACGAACAAGTTGGAGGTGAAATTCGATCCTTGGTCTGACTGTAACTCCTGCGGGTATCCGTACCGGGAGAAGTATAATAGCAAGTTACGGACCACCGTCTTCGCCAAACCATTTCTCATCGGGTATGCGTCTGGGTACCGAGTTGCTACGTCCATGACTGTCAAGAGATATTTATTTCCGGCACTTGTGGGGGGGAGGGGGCCAACCATGTCGACTACTACTTTACTAAAGGGAGGCCTGCTGACGGGAATTGGGTGTAACGGAGCCTTTGGGATGCACTGGTTAGGTTTCCCGACCTTTTGGCACACACTGCACATTGCCACCCATGACACCACTTGTGCTCTCAAACCAGGCCACCAAAACAGTTTCCCCAAAGCCGCCACGGTCTTACGGACACCCAAGTGTCCCGCCAGCGGTACATCATGAGCCAACCTTAGTAGGCTATCCCTGCATACCCTCGGTACGACCAGCTGGTCTACCACTCCTGACCCACCCTCCCAACTTCTCTGCAGGTCTTGGAATCGCCGATACATGATGCCATCAATGAAAACAAAATCTCCAGACTTTGCATCCCTGTCCTCTTCGAGTTCGACAGCACCGTTACTACACTTTAGAACCTCCGGGTCTTCTAGCTGCAATTTGCAAATATCTGAGGGAGCTAGCCTGTCTAAGTGTTTGTGAAACAACTCATGCCCTCCCCCAACATCGAACTTTGCATCCCGTTGCTCTCTCCGTGTATACCGTTGCTGCCTCCTTGTCTCTTTAAGCCCTGCCTCTACACTCTCAGTGACAGGTGGTGGTGTTCTCCAGACTCTAATAACGGTGCTAATACTGAGTCCCCGAGAAGCGCTGCTGGTACTAGACTCTCCACCGTATCAGCTTTCAGCACCTTCTCGTGACCGTTCCTCCGCTTATTTGAAGACTGTTGGTTAGGCTGTGACTCCCTGGATGCGAGAGATCTGGTTACAACACACGCCATTAGTTGCACCTGACACTTCTCAACCCACTCCTGTTCCTCCCTACTCACGTCGGCCGGCTCCTCGGCAATGACTAAGGGTGAAACCTTAGAAGCAGGCACCGCAAAGTCATTGCCGAGAAGGAGGTCGACGCCCCCAACAGGCAATTTCTCCACGATTCCCACATCCAGTTCGCGAGTCACACCGTCAACTTCAAGCTCCATTCTAACAAGCGGGTATGACCTAGTTGCATTAACTCCCTGCACCACAACTACCCGCGCCGCGTTTATGGGTCTACCAGTGAAATTCTTCAAGAGTGTCTGAGAGGCACCTGTGTCACGCAAAAGCTGTACCCTGTGCTTCTTGCCCCCCCACTTCACGCAGCCATGCCCTCTATGGTCGCAAAAGGCATCGCGGACAGGGTTAGAGCCTTCCGGAGGATCCTTCTTCACTGGCGGTGCTCCATCCTCTGATCTTATGCCTCCAGCAAACACAGAAGACTTCTGGAACACCCCAATGCTGCGAGCCAATGACACAGCCGCCGTGGGAGGTCTGCTCGGACAAGCTTTTGCCATGTGCCCCTCTTTGTGACAGTGATAACACTCAAATTTCCCCTTGGACTTATACTGAGGTGTAAAAGTCCCCTGACCCTTTTTAAACGGGGCGGTGCTAGGTTTGTGATCAGTCTTGGTGTCATTGCTTTTAAATTTATGTGTGTCCATATTCCGGGGAGTGGGAGGGTAACGCTCCTTAACGCCTACATCGTTTCTCTGTGCAGAGCCGCACCCCCGAATTAGTGACAACCGAAGATCAGCCATCTCTGCTGCTTCTACGAGAGTTCTTGGGTTCTTCTCTTTAAGGTTTAAAGTCAAGTCGCCGCCCGTACACTTATAAAACTGCTCTAGAAGCATCAACTGTTTCATCTCATCAAACGTAGTTGTCTTCTCTGATCTGAGCCAGTTTCCCATAGCGTCGGACAGGTCCCGGGCGTGCTCCAAGAAGGTACTGTCTCGCCCCTTAGTCACACCCCGGAACTTTAACCTATATGTCTCGGGTTGTAGCTCGTATGCACGCAGGACAGCCTCCTTGAGCTCCTCATAAACAACGCAGGACTCCAAAGGCAGTGCATCGTAAGCCTTGAGCCCCTTACCTACGAGTCTAGAGGACACAAGGGCCGCCCACTTAACTTCAGGCCACTGATGCTCCCGGCACTTCTTCTCAAATCTATTGAAAAACTCTGTGACACCAGACTCGTCAAATACAGAGACCATTTTGAGAAGGTGCGACAGAGACTGATCATGCACACGGTTTCCAGTACCGAGTCGCTGTCCCGTCGTCTCAACACGAGACTTCTCTAAATCCATGTCGGCACAGTATCTTGTAGATTCTAGTTCAGTCCTAAGCTCAGCTTCCCTCGTCTGTTGCTGCATCCTAGCCAGCTCTTTTCTCTCTTCTATCTTAGCTAGCTCTATCTGCTGTTGACTCTGATGTTGCATCTTTGCCATCTCGAGCTGAAAGAGCATCTCCGGGGTCAAACCTTGAGGAGGAGGAGGAGATGCAATGATGTTAGAAATACCCGGTGATCCCCCCAGGGGCAAACCACCCTGCCAGTCACTACCCCCCTCCGGAAGCGTGCTCAGGGTCGGTACTCCAATAGGAGGATTGGGAGTCGAGTGAAGGGGAAGCTCGGCCAAAGGGCTCTGAGCACTCACCCTACCTCGTAGGCCAGTCACCCCACCCAGCACACATGTCATCAGGTCATCCTTGGTCATGCCACTAGTACATACGTGACCGATAGCTGCGGCTAAGCACTGGAGACCGTACCGATTCATACCCACCAACCGGTCGGAAGTAACAGGCCATTGTAAAAAATTCCTTGCATCCTCCTCACTGTTCACCAAGTTAACAACTTGCCCATGCTGCTGCTCCTCAGCTTCTACATCACGTACTGTGTCTTCATCCTGCACTGATCCGCTATAAGACATGATGCTCACTGAAGATTTTTCGCTTTGATACACAAAAAAGAAGTACCCCAAACTCTTATACCACAATATTCACAATAAACAATTCTCGGAGACAGCTTAAGTGCTATATTACTTTGCTAAAAAAAATAATTCTTGCATGTCCTCAAAAAATATTCCACAAAATCAACAAATGTTCACTGCCTAAACTGTGAGAAAAATCTGCACAATAACCTGCAACTATATGTCAGTTCACCAAATCATGAGCTAAGTCGCCATTTGTTACGATCGGGTCTCGTATAAATCAGTGGCTCTTATACATTGGACTAGGCTGGCATAAATGCAACAACGGAAACGCTAGATCCAACCCCTGATATATAATCCCGTCGAACAAAGAACACATATACCCTCCAGAGTTATATCTGCGATAGCGGGGTATCTTAACTCTCAGTATCTATGTGCTTCTACTATAAGCTGATGTTCTCTGAAACAGCCTATTACCTATAACATATGGTTGCTTAGTTATGGTACACAAGGAAAAGATAGTTAACTTAATTAAATCACAAGAGTGATCTAATGCAAACAAGAAGAAGGTTTACTTAACGTTACTTTAATCAATAATATCTGTCACTCCTTTATGAAAGAAAGTGTTGTAAAGTCCTCAAGCACCGAACAAGGAATCTTCTGAATAATGTCGGAACGTATCGGAAATGGAACCACAAAATAGCAGGAGGCAGGACAATGCACGTGTAGGCTAACTACACAAAAAGGCTGGACATATAATGTTATTGGACACAAGAATATTATAAGCGGTGCAACTGTAATAATGCTCGCCACGAAAAAGTAGTACTCCTATTAACAAAACCGGTCTATGCTGGTTGTGTCTCTCTACAGCAACCTAGACCTCAAAATGCTTGTGTAAAAATAATGGGTATGCATAAAAGAGTATATGATATAATCCAGCTAATGTCTACCCGGGTTAATAAAGTCTAGCTGGGATGCGCAAAGGTACGGAATTCTGGTGGAGCAAGGCAGCTCCTAGCCTAGTGTGGACCTTGGGTCTGTGCAGCCTGATTACGTTAATATGAAGGGGTGCTCTCTTGAGGATTCTCGATCACAAGTATCGAGTATCCTCCTGGCGACCCTCAAAAGTAAAAGCAAATAGAGTTAGAACAGTGTTGGGTGGATTAGGCAAGCAGCCCTCACGCACTACACAGTCTTAACTCCAAGGTACACAGACAAAAGATCCACCCAGGTAACCCACAGAATCCGTAGTGTCGTGTAGCTCAAAAGTAGCTACACACATTGAAAACACCAACAGCAAGGTACCTGATCCCTAGTCTAGCATTATTTAACCCTGTAGAAACATTATTGATTGATGGAGAAAGTCTGAGCAATATAATCTCCCAAAAAGACAATGACTATCTTCAACCTTAATCTAGTACATAAGAAATGTGAGATCCAGCATATAATACAGTCTGGCCACCAATTCAAGGTGTGGATGCAGAGAACCAGAGGGGAATTGATATTAATAAAAGGTGAGGAAGTAGTGGAAATGATAGAGGCAGTAGGAGAGAAAGATTCTAAGACAAGAGTGTGGGACAGTTCAAGGGAGATGCTTAGAGTATGCTGTCTGGGAAGGATCTGACAAGGATATTCCCATGGACCTCCTGGCTGGAGTCCCAGTTCGCAAGAATGGCACGAGGGCGCTCGACAGTCGCCCAGTAAGCAGCCGTGTAGTAGGCAGTGTTAGGCAGGAGGCAACGAATCCCGCGAGGCCTATGTAAGGGGTCCAGCCACGCGCCGCACTCACTACCAAGTCACACCACCTTGTCTCTCTCTCTCTCTCCCTCTCCCGCTCGCCTTCCCATCATTCAACTACTTAACACAATACTTTCAATTGACTAAATAAAATAGAAAGGATTGTGACAGACGAAAATAAAGAACAGTTCTGAACTGTCTGCAACACAAGCTTTCTCGAGAAGGAAAGTACACAATGATAGGTAGACTGTAGCTATATTCTCTGCCCTGGCGAGTCCTAGCGAGTAAGCCATGCGGTTCTGGGGGAAGCTGTGAGCGTCACACCAGTAATTACCAGGCTTCAAACGATCTCGCTTAACCCATTTTACTACCCCAGATCCTTCTTAAACTGCACAAAATCGTCTAATATAGTTAGAATAAATTAGAAAAGACGTCGCCGGTACAGGAGTTAAACGTGTCTGTATACAGTGCACAGCAAGCTAAACGAATAGTGTTTGAAAACCATATTAACAAACTCTACTAGTCCATTACCCACATCCCCTATATATCAAGAGGCTCAGGATCTGTCCTATGTCTGCCTCACAACAATATTAATCTCAACTGTCCAATGTTTATAAAAACGCATGACATTATTAGAAACACTCCCTCGTATTAATTAAAATAGTTAATATTTTCAGTATTTGGTACTGTACATAAATTTATCGGATCAGTTGCGATATTAATTTGTGAATTCATATATTTATCTATATACTGTAGGCATAATAACAATCAATAGATCACAACAAACTTAGCTATTGGGAGATGATTGTTCTTCTGCTCTTCCTTCTCCCTCATGTTTAACCCCATTAGTTTTCAGGTTTAAAACCTTTTGCCCCATTTCCTTGTCAATATTAAGACCTTTCGTGCCATTTAGGTGTCGATTTTTTTCCTGACGAGCGATGGCGAGCCTGTAATTTAGAAGAAACCGGTCTTCGGCTGGGAAATATTTCTACCGAATAATGTACATATTAATCTCGAAGGGGGATCTTGAAGATGCTTTTATCTTATAAGATTGATGGAGGCCTAGAGATGAAACATAAATATTTAATATAGATATATACAATAAACAAATAACACCTACGGCCTTAAATCTTATGAAGCAGAAGTATCCAGTTAATGATAAAGCAAATGAGAAGGTAAACTATTCAATCAAATGCACCCAGCTAGAGAGCGTAGACAGAGAAACGGACTTGGGAGTAACAATATCAAGTAACCTAAAACTTAGTCAACAATAAACGAAAGTTGTTAAGAAAGCAAACAAAATTATAGGTTTTATAGGCTGATATTTTTAGCATAAGTCCAAAAATGTAATCCTCATTCTTTACAATTCGTTAGTCCGTCCACTTATGAAATATTGCGTACAGTCCTGGTGCCCCTACTACGAAAAAGATAGACAAACTGGAGCGAGTTCAACGTAGCGTTACCACAATGATACCGTGTTTCAGGAGCAAACCATACGAGGAGCGAGGAGCGTCTTGAGGAATTGATTTTTTTTCCCCGAACACAGTGGAGATTAGGAGGTAACTTAATTCAAGCGTTCAAGATAATCAAAGGAACCGACAATTTGAACTGCAGTAAGTAGTTTACAATCCATCAGTCAAAATACAAAAGGGGTAATGGTTAACAAATAATTGGGAAATAATTTAACTCGCATTCATCTAAGAACTTCATCTTTAATCGAGTTGTCACTCTGTTGAATGGGATGTTATAGACTGCAACACCGTTGATTCTTTTAAAGTTTGCCTAGCCAAGCACCTTGCCCGAAACCCACGTATGACTGCATTTGTAAATGAATACAATATTTCCTTGGTACTGTATTGTTATTTGATTAACCTACATTTATTCACAGTTTATCATGTCCTCTCTGAGAAACTGTTGGGCACTAAAAACAGCAGTAACTTAAAGAGCTAGTAAGCTTGAGGGGTCGCATTGTCTGTTGTTGCTTGATTTCCTTTGTGCTCCTTAATCACTCTCTCTAGGTTTCACACACACCATCAGTATACGGTTGTCTACGAACTATGGATTTTTCTCTGCAGGTAAAATATTTGAATTCTACACGAACCACCGCATTCTCCTGTACATAGTGCTGTTGCAAAATATTTTTCAATTAACTTTCAATAGCTATCCGGATTTTAGTATTGGTGTTGTTCTGTCAGCACAGATAAACAAATTTGGGTGGATATTGGAAAGCTGCGGGGGCTTTGTTTACCCCTCTGGCAAGAACAGATACATTCATAAATAAATATATACTGTACATATATACCTGTACTGTATGTAAGTACATATAATAAAACACATAAAATCCGTGTTTACTCCATTGTATTCAGTGTCTTAGAGGTGATATTTTATCATATCAAGAGAGTACAATATAGTTAAGTTGTAAAGAATGAGACACTTACAGATTACTTTGTGTTGGTTTACAGAGGAAGATATAAACCATATCACAGTCGGAAACTTCATCTACCTTTTATCTGTGGTGTAACTTGGTAGCACCGCCGGCTCATAACGGAGAGGACCTGCTTATCAATTTTAGCATTTGAATCTGGAGACATTTGAACAGCCAAACCATATGTTTCTGGTCGTCTAACAGAAACTATTTTCCCAAGGTATGTGCCAGGGTTTAATATGTGCTGCTGCTTCATCTCTTTAATCTAAGGAAAAAACAATAGTGGGTGTAGTATTATTTCTACATTTATAGTGGATATATGACAGCCAATCGTAAACAAAACAGGTTTGTATTCACAATTCTCTTCCGTACACATTAACACTTACCTTATTATATATAAGTATTGGGTCTCCCGTTTGAACGCCTTGGAACACCTTGAGATGGTTTGGCCACATGGAACGTATGGATAGCGATAGAATGACTAAGAGGGTGTACGATAGCGAGGTGGAAAGACATATAGGGAGAGGTAAGCCGAGAGAGAGGTGGAAGGATGGAGTGAAGAAGTATATTAGTGAAGGCGGTGCTGGATGGGAGGAGGGGCGTAGGATGACCGGGGACAGAGGTGCATGGGGGCGTTTCGTTCGTAGCCAGACCTTCGGGGATCACGGCGTCCGGCAATAGATAGATAGACGTTTGAAAAACTCCACTACAAAAATGAAAACATTGCAATATATGAATGTGAATTCGTATGGGTAATGCAGTAATCCACTTTGGATTTTACTTCTATTAGAGGCTGCCAATTGATAGCTATTCAAAATATTATTGCAGAGATTGCAAAGTTAGCTACCGCCTCTTGTTAAAAGCAGACAACCTATATAGCATTAATACTTAACTCTTTTAGATGTGTTCTAGGTAGGTTGTCATCTCTAAAACTTAATAGGAGGTCTATTTGTTCACTATCTTTAATAACAACCAAAAACGTGGGAATTTTGTGAGTCACGGCTGAAGTTATTGCATTTTCCTTTAGTAAATTTGGTACTGCTATCAAGTTTTTAGTCAAAATTATATATGCATTTTCTATTGATAATTATGTTCCTTCCAACAACCAACTATACTCCTAAAATCGATTAATGAAATTTACAAACACATGTGGCAGTCCGTGGATTCGAACCCAGGACGCTCACACCGAAAATCAACACCTTATGCATCGCACCACGAAGACAGTTAAAGGATGGTGGACACTGCCTACGATTTATTATGCAACTTCGAATCCTGCATATCAATCTAAGCATGTACACACATCCCAACTGCAACTCACGTAGGCTATGCATATGTGAATGGAAAGAGCAATAGATGGGGCCTTAACAACTAGGGAAGTCCTCTCGATAAATTACCCCTGAACCAATATCAATTATTATGTTCCTTCCAACAACCAACTATACTCCTAAAATCGATTAATGAAATTTACAAACACATGTGGCAGTCCGTGGATTCGAACCCAGGACGCTCACACCGAAAATCAACACCTTATGCATCGCACCACGAAGACAGTTAAAAGATGGTGGACACTGCCTACGATTTATTATGCAACTTCGAATCCTGCATATCAATCTAAGCATGTACACACATCCCAACTGCAACTCACGTAGGCTATGCATAGGTGAATGTTAGAGCAATTAATGGGGCCTTAACCACTAGGGAAGTCCTCTCAATAAATTACCCCTGAACCAATATCAATTATTATGTTCCTTCCAACAACCAACTATACTCCTAAAATCGATTAATGAAATTTACAAACACATGTGGCAGTCCGTGGATTCGAACCCAGGATGCTCACACCGAAAATCAACACCTTATGCATCGCACCACGAAGACAGTTAAAGGATGGTGGACACTGCCTACGATTTATTATGCAACTTCGAATCCTGCATATCAATCTAAGCATGTACACACATCCCAACTGCAACTCACATAGGCTATGCATATGTGAATGGAAAGAGCAATTAATGGGGCCTTAACCACTAGGGAAGTCCTCTCGATAAATTACCCCTGAACCAATATCAATTATTATGTTCCTTCCAACAACCAACTATACTCCTAAAATCGATTAATGAAATTTACAAACACATGTGGCAGTCCGTGGATTCGAACCCAGGACGCTCACACCGAAAATCAACACCTTATGCATCGCACCACGAAGACAGTTAAAGGATGGTGGACACTGCCTACGATTTATTATGCAACTTCGAATCCTGCATATCAATCTAAGCATGTACACACATCCCAACTGCAACTCACGTAGGCTATGCATATGTGAATGGAAAGAGCAATTAATGGGGCCTTAACCACTAGGGAAGTCCTCTCGATAAATTACCCCTGAACCAATATCAATTATTATGTTCCTTCCAACAACCAACTATACTCCTAAAATCGATTAATGAAATTTACAAACACATGTGGCAGTCCGTGGATTCGAACCCAGGATGCTCACACCGAAAATCAACACCTTATGCATCGCACCACGAAGACAGTTAAAGGATGGTGGACACTGCCTACAATTTATTATGCAACTTCGAATCCTGCATATCAATCTAAGCATGTACACACATCCCAACTGCAACTCACGTAGGCTATGCATATGTGAATGGAAAGAGCAATTAATGGGGCCTTAACCACTAGGGAAGTCCTCTCAATAAATTACCCCTGAACCAATATCAATTATTATGTTCCTTCCAACAACCAACTATACTCCTAAAATCGATTAATGAAATTTACAAACACATGTGGCAGTCCGTGGATTCGAACCCAGGACGCTCACACCGAAAATCAACACCTTATGCATCGCACCACGAAGACAGTTAAAGGATGGTGGACACTGCCTACGATTTATTATGCAACTTCGAATCCTGCATATCAATCTAAGCATGTACACACATCCCAACTGCAACTCACGTAGGCTATGCATATGTGAATGGAAAGAGCAATTAATGGGGCCTTAACCACTAGGGAAGTCCTCTCAATAAATTACCCCTGAACCAATATCAATTATTATGTTCCTTCCAACAACCAACTATACTCCTAAAATCGATTAATGAAATTTACAAACACATGTGGCAGTCCGTGGATTCGAACCCAGGACGCACACACCGAAAATCAACACCTTATGCATCGCACCACGAAGACAGTTAAAGGATGGTGGACACTGCCTACGATTTATTATGCAACTTCGAATCCTGCATATCAATCTAAGCATGTACACACATCCCAACCGCAACTCACGTAGGCTATGCATATGTGAATGGAAAGAGCAATTAATGGGGCCTTAACCACTAGGGAAGTCCTCTCGATAAATTACCCCTGAACCAATATCAATTATTATGTTCCTTCCAACAACCAACTATACTCCTAAAATCGATTAATGAAATTTACAAACACATGTGGCAGTCCGTGGATTCGAACCCAGGATGCTCACACCGAAAATCAACACCTTATGCATCGCACCACGAAGACAGTTAAAGGATGGTGGACACTGCCTACGATTTATTATGCAACTTCGAATCCTGCATATCAATCTAAGCATGTACACCCATCCCAACTGCAACTCACGTAGGCTATGCATATGTGATTGGAAAGAGCAATTAATGGGGCCTTAACCACTAGGGAAGTCCTCTCGATAAATTACCCCTGAACCAATATCAATTATTATGTTCCTTCCAACAACCAACTATACTCCTAAAATCGATTAATGAAATTTACAAACACATCTGGCAGTCCGTGGATTCGAATCCAGGACCCTCACACCGAAAATCAACACCATATGCATCGCACCACGAAGACAGTTAAAGGATGGTGGACACTGCCTACGATTTATTATGCAACTTCGAATCCTGCATATCAATCTAAGCATGTACACACATCCCAACTGCAACTCACGTAGGCTATGCATATGTGAATGGAAAGAGTAATTAATGGGGCCTTAATCACTAGGGAAGTCCTCTCGATAAATTACCCCTGAACCAATATCAATTATTATGTTCCTTCCAACAACCAACTATACTCCTAAAATCGATTAATGAAATTTACAAACACATCTGGCAGTCCGTGGATTCGAACCCAGGACCCTCACACCGAAAATCAACACCTTATGCATCGCACCACGAAGACAGTTAAAGGATGGTGGACACTGCCTACGATTTATTATGCAACTTCGAATCCTGCATATCAATCTAAGCATGTACTGTACACACATCCCAACTGGAACTCACGTAGGCTATGCATATGTGAATGGAAAGAGCAATTAATGGGGCCTTAACCACTAGGGAAGTCCTCTCGATAAATTACCCCTGAACCAATATCAATTATTATGATCCTTCCAACAACCAACTATACTCCTAAAATCGATTAATGAAATTTACAAACACATCTGGCAGTCCGTGGATTCGAACCCAGGACCCTCACACCGAAAATCAACACCTTATGCATCGCACCACGAAGACAGTTAAAGGATGGTGGACACTGCCTACGATTTATTATGCAACTTCGAATCCTGCATATCAATCTAAGCATGTACACACATCCCAACTGCAACTCACGTAGGCTATGCATATGTGAATGGAAAGAGCAAATAATGGGGCCTTAACCACTAGGGAAGTCCTCTCGATAAATTACCCCTGAACCAATATCAATTATTATGTTCCTTCCAACAACCAACTATACTCCTAAAATCGATTAATGAAATTTACAAACACATCTGGCAGTCCGTAGATTCGAACCCAGGACCCTCACACCGAAAATCAACACCTTATGCATCGCACCACGAAGACAGTTAAAGGATGGTGGACACTGCCTACGATTTATTATGCAACTTCGAATCCTGCATATCAATCTAAGCATGTACACACATCCCAACTGCAACTCACGTAGGCTATGCATATGTGAATGGAAAGAGCAATTAATGGGGCCTTAACCACTAGGGAAGTCCTCTCGATAAATTACCCCTGAACCAATATCAATTATTATGATCCTTCCAACAACCAACTATACTCCTAAAATCGATTAATGAAATTTACAAACACATGTGGCAGTCCGTGGATTCGAACCCAGGACGCTCACACCGAAAATCAACACCTTATGCATTGCACCACGAAGACAGTTAAAGGATGGTGGACACGGCCTACAATTTATTATGCAACTTCGAATCCTGCATATCAATCTAAGCATGTACACACATCCCAACTGCAACTCACGTAGGCTATGCATATGTGAATGGAAAGAGCAATTAATGGGGCCTTAACCACTAGGGAAGTCCTCTCGATAAATTACCCCTGGACCAATATCAATTATTATGTTCCTTCCAACAACCAACTATACTCCTAAAATCGATTAATGAAATTTACAAACACATGTGGCAGTCCGTGGATTCGAACCCAGGACGCTCACACCGAAAATCAACACCTTATGCATCGCACCACGAAGACAGTTAAAGGATGGTGGACACTGCCTACGATTTATTATGCAACTTCGAATCCTGCATATCAATCTAAGCATGTACACACATCCCAACTGCAACTCACGTAGGCTATGCATATGTGAATGGAAAGAGCAATTAATGGGGCCTTAACCACTAGGGAAGTCCTCTCGATAAATTACCCCTGAACCAATATCAATTATTATGTTCCTTCCAACAACCAACTATACTCCTAAAATCGATTAATGAAATTTACAAACACATGTGGCAGTCCGTGGATTCGAACACAGGACGCTCACACCGAAAATCAACACCTTATGCATCGCACCACGAAGACAGTTAAAGGATGGTGGACACTGCCTACAATTTATTATGCAACTTCGAATCCTGCATATCAATCTAAGCATGTACACACATCCCAACTGCAACTTACGTAGGCTATGCATATGTGAATGGAAAGAGCAATAGATGGGGCCTTAACAACTAGGGAAGTCCTCTCAATAAATTACCCCTGAACCAATATCAATTATTATGTTCCTTCCAACAACCAACTATACTCCTAAAATCGATTAATGAAATTTACAAACACATGTGGCAGTCCGTGGATTCGAACCCAGGACGCTCACACCACAAATCAACACCTTATGCATCGCACCACGAAGACAGTTAAAGGATGGTGGACACTGCCTACGATTTATTATGCAACTTCGAATCCTGCATATCAATCTAAGCATGTACACACATCCCAACTGCAACTCACGTAGGCTATGCATATGTGAATGGAAAGAGCAATTAATGGGGCCTTAACCACTAGGGAAGTCCTCTCGATAAATTACCCCTGAACCAATATCAATTATTATGATCCTTCCAACAACCAACTATACTCCTAAAATCGATTAATGAAATTTACAAACACATGTGGCAGTACGTGGATTCGAACCCAGGACGCTCACACCGAAAATCAACACCTTATGCATCTCACCACGAAGACAGTTAAAGGATGGTGGACACTGCCTACGATTTATTATGCAACTTCGAATCCTGCATATCAATCTAAGCATGTACACACATCCCAACTGCAACTCGCGTAGGCTATGCATATGAGAATGGAAAGAGCAATTAATGGGGCCTTAACCACTAGGGAAGTCCTCTCGATAAATTACCCCTGGACCAATATCAATTATTATGTTCCTTCCAACAACCAACTATACTCCTAAAATCGATTAATGAAATTTACAAACACATGTGGCAGTCCGTGGATTCGAACCCAGGACGCTCACACCGAAAATCAACACCTTATGCATCGCACCATTAAGACAGTTAAAGGATGGTGTACACTGCCTACGATTTATTATGAAACTTCGAATCCTGCATATCAATCTAAGCATGTACACACATCCCAACTGCAACTCACGTAGGCTATGCATATGTGAATGGAAAGAGCAATTAATGGGGCCTTAACCACTAGGGAAGTCCTCTCGATAAAATACCCCTGGACCAATATCAATTATTATGTTCCTTCCAACAACCAACTACAGTATACTCCTAAAATAGATTAATGAAATTTACAAACACATGTGGCAGTCCGTGGATTCGAACCCAGGACGCTTACACCGAAAATCAACACCTTATGTATCGCACCACGAACACAGTTAAAGTATGGTGGACACTGCCTACGATTTATTATGCAATTTCGAATACTGCATATCAATCTAAGCATGTACACACATCCCAACTGCAACTCACGTAGGCTATGCATATGTGAATGGAAAGAGCAATTAATGGTGCCTTAACCACTAGGGAAGTCCTATCGATAAATTACACCTGAACCAATATCAATTATTATGTTCCTTCCAACAACCAACTATACTCCTAAAATCGATTAATGAAATTTACAAACACATGTGGCAGTCCGTGGATTCGAACCCAGGACGCTTACACCGAAAATCAACACCTTATGCATCGCACCACGAAGACAGTTAAAGGATGGTGGACACTGCCTACGATTTATTATGCAACTTCGAATCCTGCATATCAATCTAAGCATGTACACACATCCCAACTGCAACTCACGTAGGCTATGCATATGTGAATGGAAAGAGCAATTAATGGGGCCTTAACCACTAGGGAAGTCCACTTGATAAATTACCCCTGAACCAATATAAATTATTATGTTCCTTCCAACAACCAACTATACTCCTAAAATCGATTAATGAAATTTACAAACACCTGTGGCAGTCCGTGGATTCGAACCCAGGACGCTCACACCGAAAATCAACACCTTATGCATCGCACCACGAAGACAGTTAAAGGATGGTGGACACTGCCTACGATTTATTATGCAGCTTCGAATCCTGCATATCAATCTAAGCATGTACACACATCCCAACTGCAACTCACGTAGACTATGCGTATGTGAATGGAAAGAGCAATTAATGGGGCCTTAACCACTAGGGAAGTCCTCTCGATAAATTACCCCTGAACCAATATCAATTATTATGTTCCTTCCAACAACCAACTATACTCCTAAAATCGATTAATGAAATTTACAAACACATGTGGCAGTCTGTGGATTCGAACCCAAGACGCTCACACCGAAAATCAACACCTTATGCATCGCACCACGAAGACAGTTAAAGGATGGTGGACACTGCCTATGATTTATTATGCAACTTCGAATCCTGCATATCAATCTAAGCATGTACACACATCCCAACTGCAACTCACGTAGGCTATGCATATGTGAATGGAAAGAGCAATTAACCTAAGACGTGCACACAGGGGGTTTTCTACAGGGTAATACTGTGTGCATGTATGATGATTTTGGGACCCATTGCCAATTTCGATAAAAAGTACATCATCGTGTAGGGAATGTTTGCGTACATCGGCCCATATATATTTGACGTCCCCAAAAATGTCTGGGGGGGGGGAACGGTCCGTAGTTGAAAAGTGTGGAGCGAATGGCACCGGGCGGCTAGATTGTCATCGAGCGGCGAGATTTCCCTGCCTAATTTTCACGCGCCCAGGGGATAGAAGGAGAGGGAGGAGGGGGTGGGTTACCGCGTATTATCACGTATATCTCCTTTTTTTATCCCTTTTAGGCTATGTAGAGTATGTATACGTGTGTAGGCCACCCATATAACAATGAATATGCCTCATAGTGACCAAAAATTGCAATATATAAGGGAATTATAAGATAATTTTTAGGCGGGAATGAAGATGGGTTGGAGGTTTGGCGGCAATTTATGAGCTGAGAGTGTGGTTTACGCCATAAATATCACTTATATCTTGTACTTAGAGCACTGTCATGCTATAATACAGACTTGTACGTATGTAGACGTGCCATATATCAATATATACCACATATAGACCAATTCATGCGATATTTACGCACATTATCAATGAGTTTCTAGCAGACGGAAGCCTGAAAGGGTGGGTGGGGGTGGGAGGGAGGCATGCAGGGAGTGAGTGAGTCGTGGAGAGAGGGAAGGCAGGCAGGGAGATCTCTAGATAGATAGCCAGCTTTGTGATAATTGTGGAGGCGCCCGAGGCGTATGGATGTCTTGGTATTTTGAACCTTATGTCTACCAGGTGTCTGGTGTTCGTTGCCACCAAGAGGTCTACAATAACATGAGTCAGGAATGGAGAGAGAGAGAAACTGAGACATGCGTATGTCGTACGTATAAATGGACTTCAGAATTGCATTTTTATGCAAGCAGACATTGCATTTTAGACACATGTGAAGTACCACAGAAACATGTAGGCCATTGACTGTAAATAAAGTACTATATTATAGACCAGCAACGAGGGTGGTCAGTAAACACAGGCAGATTGCCTTTTTTGATAGAGAGCTAAATATAGACTGGTGTCTCCTTACACTTGCGAAAGGGTAGATTGCCACCAGAGAAACTTATATTTATTTATTTCCAAGTAATATGCAATCTAAATGTATATTCGAGACCTACTGCAAGTATTTGTAGGACAGTCATGACTATGTATAATCCAATATACGCGCGTAGGCGAGACATAAGAAAGCTGGTTGAGCAATTTTCGACACCCACACAGTTATTATTCATTTTTATTTACAATATTATACAATACAAATGTATTTGTGAAGAGTATTTTATGCATTATTGTATATATACAAATTTTGTTCCCAGACAGAGCTGCTGTGGCTGGAGCATCAAGGAGCGGCAAGGGTCACCCCGTGACCGCTTGACCGTGTGATAATGGGTGGAGTCACACTGAGAGGGGCAATTTTGCTGAGTGTTTGGGCAATTTTTGACAGAATAAAGTTATATAATTACTAATTCTTGACAGAGACAAACTTTTATAAACCTCTGCATGATATAATTGATAATCCCATCAATTTACAAACGTAAATTGGTGGGATAATTCATTTGTTTTTTTATATTGTCATTTCGATTGTAGACACGAAGTTTTGAGTGATATTTGGTGTGAGCTCCTGTGGCATGGTTGGTAAGGTCGCGGACTGGAAAACTCAAAGTGTGGTAGGGTAGGGGGATCTAATCCAGGAGGGGTTATGGGGAAGGTTTAATACTGTCTAGAACATTTTTGATAAATTTTTTTTTTTTTACAAGATCATGCCATTGTATTCAAACAATATGAAATATTCATAGAATATATCATATTGTAAGAATACAATGACATGACCTTGTTTTTTTGTTTTGTTTTTTATTTTTATTTTTTTATTATCTTAGTAGGTTTGACAGGATTTATTGAAACATATTTATTTTTGTACAATTCATTTGAGGTAAGAAAATAATTATATACACATTACTTAGGCTAATAACAAACATATATATTGATATACTAAAAAAAGAAGGCATATTACATGTAAATCTTTGAAACTTATAAACTAAATAATGAAACATACAATTATATAATGTAAAAGCTATATCACAGGGACATCTTTGGAACTTATACATTATATAATATATATGTTACATTATGAGGTAGCGTGATCAATTAGGTCAGGTCAGGTAAGGTAGGGCGCGAGTCCAGGGCAGGGCAGGGTAGGGGGCGAGTCCAGGGCAGGGCACGGGGCGAGTCCAGGGCAGGGCAGGGCAGGGGGCGACACTCAATAAGTCTTGAAGGTGTGGTAGTCCCTGAAGCAGTCACCCAGGCAGAGTGCAACTTTGCACTCGGCGCACATTGAGGCGACTCTTTTGGTGACATGGGGTTTCCTGACACTGGAGCTGCAGACGGTGCACTGCACCTGCCTGTGGCGAGTGCCAATCAGCTCGGTGTTGGTTGGGTAGTGTCTTTCGACACCCAGCTGGATGCGGTCAGGAACGTGATCCCCACGCCATGCTGTACGTCTGTGAGTGGTGGTGCCATAATTCTCCAGGAGTTGGTATGAGACGTTGTAGACGAACTCCCGGAATTTCAGCTTCTGGTTTGGGGACATATCCTTCTTCACCAACCACAAGTTGTAGGCGTTGAGCATCGTGATATCAACTAGGTGGAGGAAGAGCTTGTGATACCACTTCACAGTCTTCCTCAGACACTCAACGCCTGACAGCTGACAGTCAGACTTGTCCACCAGGCGCATGTTCTTGGTATAGTCCACTACCATGTCAGGCTTGTAGATGGTCTTCCTGGTTCGGTAGTGGATTTTGCCAGAATCCACCTGGGCACCTGTGTGGATGGTGGAAAGCAGGTGGACGTCTCGTTTATCCTTCCACTTCAGGGCTATCACTTTCCCACACTTCTCGAGCTGCTTGTATTTCTGCCCCTTTCGTCGCCTTCTTCGCACATGCCTCTCGCGGTGTTCCTGGGCCAGGTCGTCTTCTGAAGGTGTGTCACTGGAGGAGGCATCTGTAAGAGGAATGACATTACCGGTGAACTTCGGCATAAACTTTCTTGTCTTTCTGACAGTCCCACATGACCCCGTTTGGTTGTCATGAAGAAACTGGCAGAGAGCAGGAGAAGTATACCAGTTGTCAGTGTAGATGATGTGGCCTTTGCCCAGGTAAGGTGCCAACATTTTCCTGACGATGGCACCTGACATGCCCATGGGGTCATTGGCAGCGGCTTTCGGTATGTCAATGTCAGTGCCTGTGTACACGATCATGTCAAGCACTATTCCAGTTTCACAGTCACACAAAACGAAGAGCTTGATTCCGAACCTATGCCTTTTCAAGGGGATATACTGCTTGAAAACAAGACGTCCTTTGAAGAGCACGAGCGACTCATCAATCACCAAATTAAGGAAGGGGTAAAAGTATTTCCTATACCTCTCCAACAACATGGTGAACACATCCCGAACTTTCCATATCCTGTCAATCCTGTTAGGATTGTCGTTGTCTGCAAAGTGCATAAATCTTAGCAGCAAGTTGGGGTGGCGATGAGAGGGTCATGCTTCCAATAGTGTTGCAACACATGCTTCTTGATCAGAGGCATGAGGAACAACAAGGCAAAGAACGTCATGAATTCTTCCACAGTCGTATCCACCCAGCCTCGTATTCTCGCTTTTGGAGAAATGACGTCCAATCTGCCAAACACCCACCTGTAGTAGGCGTTTGTTTGGGCAACGATGTACGTCATTACCTCCATATCGAAAAAAGCGAGGAAGAAGTCGCTTTCGTTCGCTTGCTCGTCCCAGGGCCAGTCATCAGTTGTACCCGACGTCCCAGGATTGAACTGGGGCACGTCAGGTACAAAATTGACCCCGTCAGACCAATCGAATGAAGGCAGCCCAGGAATCGGAATGTCGTCTGCGTCTCCTTCATCGTCTGAAATATCGCTTCCATGGTCGCGATACAGCACTGCATCATCATCACCCTCCTCTTCACTTGACAGATGCCCTTCCTCATTCTCGTCACCGACGTCGGACTCACTCCCACTGTCCACTCCCAAATCCCCCTACCCTTGGTCCCGTGCTAGGGCTTCGTCGTCGAAACCCGGGCTGCCAATGCCCTGCGAATCACCATCAAACAGCAGGGAGGCATACTTTGATGGTGTCAGAGTTATCCGGGTCACTTTAGCACGTACGGGAGTCTTATGGACAGGGACAGCAGAGGCGGTGGCAGGGGCGGCGGCAGGGGCAGCAGTGGTGCGTGGTCTTGTGGCCCTGGAGGCAGGCAAGATGAAGGTGGTGCCTGTCGCCCTTCTCTCTGTTCCTTGGGCAGGGGCGGCAGGGGCAGCAGGGGCAGCAGGGACACAAGGGCCAGCAGGGCCAGCAGTCGCTTTCCCTCTCCCTTTCCCCTTCCCCTTCCCCTTCCCTTTTCCTAGGGCAGGGGTGGCAGGGGCAGCAGGGGCAGCAGGGGCGGCAGGGGCAGCAGGGGCAGCCGGGCCAGGGGCGGCTGGTGGTGGTAGGGTCACTGTGGCAGGCATACGGGTTCTCTTCCCTACGCCCGTGACTTTAATTTTTCCTGCCCCCGCAGGTTCTGCAGCCCTAGAGCGGCCTCCTGCATCGCTGGTACCGGTGGCAGGGGTGGCAGTGGTGGCAGTGGTGGTGGTAGTGGTTGTTGCAGTGGCCTGGGTCGTGGTGGCAGTGTCCCGAAACACCAATGACCTCTGTACATTTGCCGTGCTTGCATGTGTTTTCCCTGCTTTGGGTGCTGGTCTTTCGTCCTCTGAGCTGTAGAGCGTGTCGTAATGGTAGCTAGGGTCTTTAGCAGCCACCCTCTGCCTTCCACGGCGGCTAACACCACCAGAAGGAGGGCTGGTTGTGTCATCAGGGAGCGAGCGTGAGGGACGTGTGGGCTCCATGACTAGTGCTTGGTTACTGGCGCGGTGATGCTTGCACGAGTGCGGGGCGAGCGTGTGGCGGGGTGGTGTCGAGAGTTGACATGTAGTACTATACCCACACCAATTTTCAGCCGCCTGGCTATATACGCGCGGTTTTGGTACGCGTTCAAAAGCTCTGCTCTTAAGAGTCTTCCCGCAGTCCGCCGGGGGAACTCTTAAGAGTCTCCCCGCAGCTCCCGGGTTAATGGGGCCTTAACCACTAGGGAAGTCCTCTCGATAAATTACCCCTGAACCAATATCAATTATTATGTTCCTTCCAACAACCAACTATACTCCTAAAATCGATTAATGAAATTTACAAACACATGTGGCAGTCCGTGGATTCGAACCCAGGACGCTCACACCGAAAATCAACACCTTATGCATCGCACCACGAAGACAGTTAAAGGATGGTGGACACTGCCTACGATTTGTTATGCAACTTCGAATCCTGCATATCAATCTAAACATGTACACACATCCCAACTGCAACTCACGTAGGCTATGCATATGTGAATGGAAAGAGCAATTAATGGGGCCTTAACCACTAGGGAAGTCCTCTCGATAAATTACCCCTGAACCAATATCAATTATTATGTTCCTTCCAACAACCAACTATACTCCTAAAATCGATTAATGAAATTTACAAACACATGTGGCAGTCCGTGGATTCGAACCCAGGATGCTCACACCGAAAATCAACACCTTATGCATCGCATAAGAGAACTGTACATTCACATTGAACCCTTTTTAAATTTTTGTATTTGTTACTATATTCCAACTACTGCCTTTTGGGCATAGACTGTGAACCTGTACAGTCTGGGACTAAAGTCGTAGTATGGAACTTCAGCCATCCATTAGTGTTCTCTGACGGCGGTATTCGAAGTAATCCGAGATATGTTTTTGGTTTCCATATATGGCTCTGCTCGACACGTCCAGGTAGCGCCAAAAGTAAGCGAGAAACTTTCTGTTTCTTGGTGGGTTACGACCACACACACACATACTACTTCATTATTTGAATGTATGGAATATAAATGCTAAAAGGAAGCGAAAATGCACTGGATACCCATGCCAGATGTAACAGGCACACATTTCAGAGTTAAAAGTGGTGTGTGTGTCATTTTCTTTTATAGGTAATATATTGGTGTATATCCCTATAAACAGTAGTATATTCATGCGAATAATTTATCCATTATAGGTGTTTATATTATAGGTCGTTAAATATCAAATTGAGATTAGGATACTAATAATGCAACACAAATACTGTAACTGAATATGGTATTGTTCATATGAATTACATAACGTGGTGTAACAAAACATTAATTAAAACGCAAAATATATGATATTAATATAAAGTTGAGGCACAATAGAAGTAAACAATTAAAGGAATACCTATTATAATATTTATATACAGTATATACGGTATTAAAACAATATTGCGATATATTTAATTCCATCATTCCATACAGTAAATTGTGTTGGAGATCCCTCCGCCCAACCGTTGCCTGTATCAAACCATCCTTCGATCATCCCGATGACTTTTGTATTATTAAAAAAATACCACTACAAACGTTAATATGTTTCACTATTCCATACCTCCTTCAACAGAGTTTGATTGTAGTGTAATACATAATTATAATCCATATGGTATCCCCGTACCGTCTATATCTCATATCTATATGAAAGAGAGTGAAAGTTTATGAAACGCTCCGAAGCAAGGAGAAAAATCTATAGTTCTTTAAGTACTTTAGGGTGTAGGGAGATAACATAAACATTCAATTAGTCATAGATTAAACTAGGTCTTATTAAACCCATTTATTCCATGGATAATTTCGAATGATGTATAATAACAGATAATAGCTAAACTAAGGCATGCAATTGATTTACGGATTACCGAAAAGTTTAAACAGCTTCCCAAACTGTAATAAGGTAGTTAAGCTATTTGTATGCTTAGAATAATAAACCTAGTTGTGTCAATTGTATATATTATACAGCATAACTTTAATTGTTTAGAGTTTTGATAATCATCGTGCCTAGTCAGTATTTGATAATATTGAATAACTTGTCATAGTAACTATTGTATGCAAGGTTTCATAAGCCATCTCCTCCACATTAAATCCAGTGGCCTCGAAAACTCCTCTCATCTCGCATCGTCTGACACAATTACAGTATTTGTGTTAGGTGTTCTAGTTATGTCTTTGCTTAGCAGGTCAAACATCCTTTCTTTACCAGTTAATAAATCTGAATTATAGTAGGCTGTATGTTCTACCCTGTTACGATTATTGGGTTACAAAATAAAACCTATATTTATAAAATACCTCTTTGAACTTTCCGCTTAGGCTTATAATTATGAAATCGATAATATTGTTTCCACTATGCAGGGCAACCTACCCTGTTCATTACCCATTACGAAATGTGTCCCTATTAATTTGATCCTGTTGTAGCATGCTGCCTAATAATGCACATTTTGTTACACGAGAGGAATCTTCTTAAAATCAAGATGTACAGACTATATTTGTTTTCTTTCACTCTCTGGGTAATTAATATAAGCTGTACAAGCCTTTCTCCCACCCTTCACCTCCCACTATCCCCTCCCTCTACTCCTCCCTCCCTTCACCTCCCACGACCCCTCCCTCCCTCCACTTCCCACTACCCTTCCCAAGTTCCCACCCACCACTTCCCACTACCCCTTCCTCCCTCCATCTCCCACTACCCCCTTCCTCCCTCCACCTCCCACTACCCCTCCCTTCATAGTCCTGCCACGGACATTAGTTCCAGGGCAGTGGTTCCATTTCCAATGTTCCCTTACCCACTCTAAACCACTGTTTGGACACTTGATCCGCAGTGTTTTGGAGGACAAGCAGCCTAGAGGGGCCACTAGACCTGTTGTTGCTTGATTTCCTTTATACCCCTACTTCGTACCCCCCTCCCTCCCTCCTCCTCTAAAATCTAAATATAATTAGTTAATCTAAATATAATCCTGCTTGACTAGCCTACAGTGACACCAGCACCATCTGTTGATACAGTATATTAACCCCTTGTGTGCAGTTACACTTTATTCTTATATAATCTCTATTTGGTGAATTGTATATTTAGTTACATATTCTATTATATATATATATTTGTTTTGCTTTTTTAGGTGGGTTATCACACCTGGTAGCCTACTTCTGCATATTTCATAATTTTTGTTTTCGGTTAGTCTAGGCTATCATCCCTGGTGGCCTATTTCTGCGTACTTCAATTTTTAAATTTTCAGTTAGGCTATCACCACTGGTGGCGTATTTCTACGTACCGGTATTTCATAATTTTTGTTTTCGGTTATTTTTGTTTTCGGTTAGGATAGGCTATCACCCCTGGTGGCCTATTTCTGTTTAAATAAAAATCAAATTTTGTTTCGGTTCGGCTATCACTGCGTATTTAAATTTAATTTTGTTTTGTTTTAACTTTCGGTTAGGCTATCACCGCTGATAACCTATTTGTGCGTATTTCAACATTTTTGTTTTTGGTTAGGCCTATTTAAGTAAGTGAAGCGACCTGAAGTGAGTGAAGTGTTTTTAAAGTGAGATAAGTGTTTTTAAAGTGATCGTCACCATGCCTCGTGCCTGTACGAACTGCGCCGGTAGGTTTGGTGCTTCCATGTTTGCTCCTGCCAATCCACAAGTCTGCCGACTCTGCCAGCAACGAGAGGATTTGACAGCCAAATTGGATGAAGCCCACAACAAGATCAACGCCCTCACCAGGAAGCTGGAATCACTCCAAGAGTTTGTAACACTCAACATTGGAGTATCACTAACTCCACTTGTTTCAACTCCAGCATCCACCACCGCCCCAACGTCATCAGCCAACAATCCAACACCTGCAGTAGCCACTGCAGCAGATGCTTCTGATGAAACTGAGCCGACATCAAACCAGGACAGCCGCCCTGTTCACCTTAGTCTCTCCCCCACTCCTCGTGCAAGAAGCCTACTAGCACGAACAGTACCAACCCCTCGCCCCCGTTCTAACCACTCCTCTCCCCGACCTGTACGCAGAGTCTCGCTACCACAGGTTTCCGGATTTACACCAGTGAGGAACGGTGCACGGCCAACGCCGTAAAGGTCTCATCTACCAGTCACAATGTCAAACAGATTTAATATCTTGGTAGAGATGGAAGACGAACCAGAAGAGACCAGGCTCGTTGGGGATTCCATCCTACGAGGACAGGTCGAAGAGTTCTGCGACAGTCCCAAATCGACGAAAAAGATTTTGCATCCCAGGAGCTGGACTGGACGACATTGTGGAAGCCTTCGACGATACCACAAAGGATGCAAACGAAAATACCCTTTTTGTCATCCATGCTGGTTCAAATGACGTCATGCGCACCAGATTCGAAGAGTTGATGGAGAAATATCGCAAGATGATACAGCATTACAAAAACAAGCCAAGGAATATCATCATCTCAGGCATTCTCCCCAAGATCGACGCACCTGACAAGTTCTACGACAAGGCCTTCAGCACAAATAGCCGACTAAAATATTTGTGTCTGAAGGAAGAAGTTGAATTCATCAACCTCTGGGACAATTTCTATAACCAGCCTACTCTGTTCTGCAAGGATGGTAGTCATCTAAACCCTGTGGGTTCAGCACGCATGGGTAGTCTCCTACACGAAGCAGTCCGCAGCCATGGATAAAAAAACGCCATCCGAGAAGAAGCAGCAGTGACATAAATCATCCAACGCCAAGCAAAAAAAAGAGGCAACCGAGGACCACCAGCGATAAGGACCGAAGACAGTGAGGACCGAGGACAGCCATGAACATAAATGTAGATCCGACAAGAACCAAAAATATTATTAAAGAGCGTTCCGTGAGTTCTAAAAAAACAAATTTAAAGGTTTTCTATGCAAACGCTCGTAGCATACATGGGCGTCATCTGCGGGGGGGATGGGGGGGACATATCCCCCCCACTTTTCATTCAGGGGGGGACAACATATCGATTGTCCCCCCACTTTTTTCACCAAGTTTTATATACTAGAAACTAGATAGAACTCACTGAAATGTTTAAAAGATAGAATATTATATATACTAAACACATACAAATATAATATGTTATGATGTTATTGATGCAGTAATTTGTTAGGCTCGTTGTCAGCTAAATTTCTTACGTAAATATTGTGTGACGTATCCCACTGTTTAGTGTTTACATGAAGACAGAAGTTCTGTAGTCTGTAGGTCGGCAAAGGCCAACATTAGCGGCCTTTTAAAGCTTTGGCCGCCTTTGAGGCTTTGAGGATGGTATTCTGGTTTCCTGGATGATGATCTAAGGTAATGCCTTCACTATTAGACATTGTTCTTTTACAACAATATTTGAAACTAGCAAGACGTGCACGGTAGACTGGAATGGTACGGTCCGACGGTTTAGTTTGGTAACTTTGGTAGCTACACATTATAGTTTATGGTCATTATTGTATATGTAAGGATAAATTTATAGGTTATAGTTCAAATTATGTGTTGGGAAGGGATAAAAAGACCAAAAAAATGCTCTATCATGTATTGGTAGTTTAATGGTTTAGGTGTGTACAAATCTGTATGTGGTATCCAAGGTTCGAATCCAGGTAGGATCACAATGCTTTCATTAATTTAATTGAGAGGTGTTTGGTGTTGGTAGTGAAATGAATAAATTAGATTATTTAATTTGAGTGTTCAAACAAAATTACTCCAGTTTGACACATACATTACAGATTTATTTGATACATTGCATATATATTTATTTGTAAATCTACATTTCCATACATACCTTCCACCATACATTCCACCATACATACCTTCCACCATACATACCTTCCACCATACATACCTTCCACCATATATTCCACCATACCTCCCTGATGTATTGATATGACATTAGTCATAATCTGTATTTCCCTTTTCAGATTCGTGAAGATGGAACCAGTGAGAGCTGTACCTTCTGTTAGGTAGAGAGGAAAAGCAAGTGACATGAACTGGCAAAAGTGTTTTATCTGTCAGAATGATTATGGAAAGAACAAGCAAGATAAACTTTTAAGAAATGCATCAGAAGATGGACTGAAATGCTTGAAACTGAGGGCGATTGAACGAGTAAAATACAAAGATGTAGAGTACGTTGATATTCTCAATATAATTAAACAACTTCTGGGTGAGGCAGATGGAGATAAAATGGCATAAAACATGTAATACTGCTTTCACCAATGTTACTACTATTAATCGTCTTAAGAAACGCTTTGAAAACATCAGAGAAAAGACATCTGTATCTAAAGAAAAGGACTTACAAAAATCTAGGATTCTCGGCAGGTGGAGATGTTCGGGCAATCTCCTCACAACCCATGCCTCTGTTTCGCCTGCCAGTAAAATAGGTTACGCGCCAAGCTGATAAGGGGTCTTTGGATCCTCCGGCCCTTCAGCCCATTAACAAAAGAAAAACCTAGGATCAGTTGTCAAACTCGCTCAAGAAGAAGTACATAGCCTCCAATCACTTGGGAGAGTGGTGATGGGCTGGTCTATCAGAGTGAGAGCTGAGCGATCTCTGCCATACCCATAGCTTACTCTGACTGTTCCTTTTACTTATATATCTTCTCGATCTCAAATGACGGCGTCTTTTCCGTGGATCGACCGCCCTACTGCCAACCTAAAAGTTGGCAGATTGGGAGCCAAAGCGTCACATTTTTCCCTTGCCCCTTAACTTTCCCTTCATAATTGCTGAGGGGCACAGGGCCTTGGGTGGGGCTTTGGTTTCCCGGGCATTTCCGCGCCCTCCTCAGCTCCCTGCCTTAGAGTGGCTTCGGTCACCCGGGCTTTGTTAGTGGTAAGCTGGGAGGGTTTTGTGGGGGCGCTCTATGGCCTTGGCCTTGCTCGGGACCTTGGGGCTGTTCGGCCAGGAGCGCGTTCGATATACCTATCACCGATTCGTCTGATAGCGCTTGATAGAACGGTGTTTCGATTTCACTACCGAACGACACAGATCGCCGATCGGTCTGCCAGAGCTTTGTAAACAATAACAATAGCCCTTTGACCCAAGAAAGAAGAAGAAGAAGAAGACATCGCAACAAGAATTGTTTATTTTTCGCCTATTTTTCGTAGTGTGTTTAATATTTACATAAATTGTATTCAAGAAGGGGAAACACGATACGCAATCTATATTATTAGCAATATAATAACTTTAAATGGTTTGTTTACATTCTCGTCGATCATTCGATCGACCTCCGAGGACCGATCGCTCTGATAGCTAAAACAGCAATCGTTTTCGATCGCTGATTCGTCGAATCGGCGGCTATCGCGTTCGCTATAGCTATCGGCCCTAAACGATAGGTCTACCGAACGCGCCCCAGGCAGCCTGGGCAACAACAACAACAACAACAACTTGGGAGAAATGCATCTTTTGTCAAGAAGACAAGCCTGGAGACAAACTTCACAATATCCAAGTCTTGAGCACTTCTAAGAAGATCCTTC
Organism: Paralithodes platypus; assembly: GCA_032716605.1. Taxonomy (NCBI): domain Eukaryota; kingdom Metazoa; phylum Arthropoda; class Malacostraca; order Decapoda; family Lithodidae; genus Paralithodes; species Paralithodes platypus. The sequence goes on along the minus strand of CM064515.1, from coordinate 20,179,779 downwards.
AGCTAGCTCAACTATATACTGCAGGCTTGCCAGCATCGGTGATTTTGTCGCAGAAGGCAAATTATATGCAAATATCATCTTTGTTACTACATAGCATTCTCCAGAAAGTACCAGAGCACTCCGCCGGACTCTAGTATGGTTGACCCACACATAATTTGCCTGCATAATGTGGCATATGAGCTCAGAGTAGGGCTTGCCAGAGGAGAAATCTACTCCTTGAAGAACGTTTGGGAGAGATACTGTGAATTATTTGAAGATTTTGTACGGAAGCAGGTGTTTACAGGAGTCAGCACTTCAAAACAAATCTTGACAAACTGCTACAAGGAAAGGCATTATTTGTCCATTCACTGAATCCATCAGAGCCCCTACTAATATTTCTTGAAAAAGACCGCTCAAACCGCCATTCAAAATTTCAGGAAAGCCATAGATGATGATGCACAAGGATGTCCAGATGATACAGCAGAGAATAACATGATTAATTAAAGGTGGTAGCGAAAATGTAGATATGAATGTGGAGATACCTAATTGGCTTTACTGGGTTGCCTTAAAGATCAAGACAGACATCAGAGAGTCCCCAAGCCATACCATCATTAGTGGGATAGATCAACGACATGCAGAAGCAATTGTCCCTGACAGCCTTTACCGGCTCTTATGACTCCTTTTCATGGGAGACAGCTATGGTGAACCTGAACATATGTGCAATGAAACCTTTAACACCAAGCTCTTCAGCATTGCTCAAGATAATGCATTCCTGGCATCTGGTGGTTGCAAACCAAAACCAAAACACATTAGAATTGGAGTTGCAGTACATCAGGCTACCCGCTCGAAGGACTTGGTAAAGTTACTTCATGCTGCTGGACATAGCTTAAGCTATGAGTCAGTCTTGAGGGCAGACACAACCATAGTAAATGAAGCTATTAAGCATTACTTCGAGAATGGGGAAATGTTTGTTCCACTGAACTTTGTTGGGGCTAAGCTCCCTGGATACATTATGTATGTAAATGGCAACATAGACATCAATGAAGAAACCCTTGATGGAAAAGGCACTTTCCATGCCTCGCAGACCACTGCTTTTAGACCAAGTGTGACCTTAGAAGAAACCTCTAAATTTGAGCTTAAGTCACGCAGAACAAAATCTGTTTACACCCCACCAGGAATGTTTGACCATAAGGGATGCTAAAAATCGCAGAAGCAGACTCCGAAATTTCTGGGCCAAGTGACAACAGAGTTCTTTGAACCAAACCAAGCATTGAATGTACCAGGATCTTGCCTGGATTCTGTGCAGACTAGAACACTCTGAGGACCAGGTTGTTCCATCATGGAGTGGTTTCAATCACCTCATGTCAAAATCAGGTCACCCGAAAACAGTAGCAGGAATGATGCCATCATAAATTTTCCAGCATATAATTATGACACAATTTGGACAGTGTTTCAAAACTGCCGCAAAATAACTACAACCCTTGGACAGAAGTACACAGTCATCACATTCGATGAGCAGATCTGATGTAAAGCCAAGCTGCTTCATTGGCAGCACCAAGCTGAGTGTCAGGATATAATAATCCTCTTGGGTGATTTTATGTGCAGATGAATGTCTCGAAAGTCATTGGCCAGCATCTGGCTGATTCTGGTCTGAGAGATATTCTTGAGAGCAGTGGGGTATTTGGCAAGAACACAACTGAGAATATCATGATAGGGAAACTTGTGTGCATAAATTAGCATTTGAAGAACTATGGGTGATTGTGTGGCCAAACTTTGTGCAATGGACTGAGGATACTGACAGGGCAATAAACAAATGTTGCTTTGACCTTGCAAATTATGTATCAGAGCATCTAAAGAATGGTGAAATTGATGCAGCAAGAGCAAGCTATGAGGATCTTGTCTTGAAAATTAGAAAAATGTAATACCTCCTAGCAGAGTACAGTGAAGCCAATAGTGACAGGCCGACCTCTACCTTTTGGAGACAATATAGGGATCTTGTCTCTATTCTTCTGGCATTCATCCGGTCCTTGAGATGAGGTGACTGGAAATTGTACATTGCTGCTTTCAAGAGCATACAAGACGGGATGCTGAATTCATAGCAGGCATGGAACATCTTGCCCAGGTAGCATCACAGGTCTACCAAGGATTCCTACAGGGTGATTTTGTGGCAAAAGAGACGACACACAGCTTCCTTCAAGTGCCATTCGAACTTCGCCTTGAACACATCAACAAAACTGGGAAGGTTGCTGGAGGATTAATAGGCATCACTAGATACGAGACGGCTAGAAATAATTGGTTCATCATCTACAATGAATGTGCATCTTTGGCAGAGGATACCAGAGCACTCTTTGGGCTTGTACATGAGATGGCGATGATGAAGTCACCCACAAAGTCTGTTATCTTTCAAGAATCAATTTTGATCATCATCATGTCAGGCAACTTGTTGATCAGTTTCAGAGAAACCATGTCTTTCATGAAGAGCATGTTTATGATCTAGTGTCACTGGCAACTGGTGATGTGGCTTCAGAAGATGTAAGGAAGGACCTTACAAGTGCTTGCTAAACAGGCAAGGAGATTCTGACGTATTTTGTGACAAATTGACTGGTCACAAGAAACACTGACTTTCAAGACAGCCTGGAAAAACATAAAAATAAAAAACATTCTCCAGCCCATATAGTGATGATGCTAAAGTTGAGCAGCTCAAAACCAATACTGTGAAGGCTGACAGAGATATTTTCTGGCGCATCATAGTATCAATGGAGAGTGGAAGAGAAATAAACATTGATGAGTTCCTCCGGAAGGAACTGTGTGCAATCCCTCTTTTACATGCTACAACATATTATGCACTAAGGTCTACCTATAAAGCTGAGCTAGCCACAATACTGGAAGTTGGTGTGTAGGAGACACAATTGAGTACTTCTAAATTGAAGACATGTACAATCATTGATGGGATGGCACTTGTAAGAGCAATGGGAAAATCTCCAATTGCAACAACCTTTGGGGATTACGCTGAAGAGTTTACCAAGAAAGTGAAAAGCAAACTGTATGGCAACATCACAAGAGTGGCTGTTGTATTTGACCAGTACCACCAAAACTCCATCAAGACTGGGACAAGAGCAAAACGGCACACTACTCTACGCAAGGTCCGCACCAATATTTACAGCAGGGACATAAAGTTACCAACCACCTGGAACAGCTTCATTGAAATGGATGAGAACAAATCCAATCTGACTGTGGTAAAATGTTAGTGGAAGTTAATTATATATATATAGGCTATAATCCAAACAAATCAAGCCAAGGCAAATTACATCTAAATTGAAATTAATCTGAATCTAAGCTAATTTACATCCAAAGGTCACTCACGTTTGTTTATATTTAGATAATGTTCAAAGGGTTAATTATACACCAGGATTTAACACATCAATATCTCTATGTGACAATGAGACAAGGGAAAATGCCAGTCAAGATGGCGGACGTCGGGGAGGACAATGCTAGCACGATAGCTCGGCTCAAGGAAGAAATAAATGATAAATTATTATGATATGGTAATGGACATGAGTAGCAATGCTTGGCTGTCAGTCATGGCGTCGATGAGAGCGTCGTCGAAGTGTATATGTGGGTATTTTTTTTTTTTTTTTTTTTTTTTTTCTATATTCCAACTTACTTCCTCTCGGGCATAGGCTGAGAGCCCTAACATTCACCGCTTTACAATGAACAGTGAAGCCCGTGAGGTCTTGTTCCAGTCTAGGGAGTGAGACATGTGAAGCACGTAGAGTACAACGAGCACCTGCCATCTTGCCTTCACATGAGGCACGGTGCTCATTCATGGCCCGAAACGACCCCATTTCTGAAGCCACCTCGTTCCCGTGCTTCACTGTCTCACTCCCTACACTCGGACTCTCACACTTACACACACACAACGCCACGCAGATAACTCACCAATAACTTGCTGGCTGTATACTGTGAATATAGGCACAATAGCACAATCAAGGTCCCTCGGACCTTGCTGCCTTAGCAAATGCCAGGCGGGAAACCTATCATACCGCGTCTAGGTTGCTTAATATGATAATTTAATATATACGATAAATTCATATATACTACATAAGACCGTGTCAATATTGCTTAATAGCATATTAGGCCTTTTATAATCTTAACTTACTTACAACTTGCAATCCTATATTTACGATCTAATTTCCTACGCCGTACACCGCAGAAATTACCGTTACTGCTTTACCTAACTAAACACGTCACAGAGACGTACATTACCACATAAATTGCCTATCTCTATCGTATTACACGATAGTGATAGTTTCTCTCGGATGAACTGATGGTCAGGAAATTGATATTAGTGGAGGGTTTGATGATCCAGAAAAGGCTGTGTCAACTAATAGAAATTATGTGTCTCACCTGCAAGCTGACCATGGGGAAGCAGATACACAGATTCTTTTACATGCGGCTGATGCAACAAACAAAGGGTATGCGAGACTTACTATTCAGTATCTGGATACAGATGTTCTAATGTTGCTGCTTGCATTTGCACAACAACTGAGCCAAGATATTTGGTTGAAATCAGGCATAATGAAGTAACCACGCTACATCAAGGTTCATGAGATCAAAATGCCACAAGAGATTCTGAAAGGTTTGATAGCATTTCATGCTGTCACTGGGTGTGACACGACCTGCCAGTTCACAGGTATTGGAAAGAAGTCCTCCTGGAAAGTGTTCTAGCAGTATCTCCACCTTCTGCACACGTTGGGAAAAGATGAGGTGTAAAGTAAGTCTACACTTTCCTCAGTAGCACAGTTTGTATGCCGACTTTATGAGCCAAAATCGGCAAGTACATCTATCCATGAGGTTCGTTGTGCTGTTTCGGAAACTGAAAACCAACAATGAGTCTCTACCTCCAACGATGGATGCCTTGACTCAATGAGGGCCCACTATCAAACCAGGGTATGGAAGCAATCATTGGCGACCCATCCACAACTACCTAAACCTGTTAATTGTGGTTGGCAGGCTAGTTCCACAGCTTTTGACCACAGAACCTGTACAGGCCAGTTGTATGGAGCTGACCATGTGCGGATGTAAGAAAAGTGGCAGTCAGTGCAGTAGCAGGCATTGTGTGTGTAGTAGAAGAGGGCTGCTTTGCACTGGGGCATCTGAATGTGCTCGTTCAAATTGGTGCAAGAACTGTCTTGACAATGACGAAGAGTATTGAAGACATCAAACAGGATTCTAAGAATTTTTGTTAAGCGTGAAATTGACTACTTGTAAGAATGTTATTGAATTAATTCGTAGGCTACCTGAATACCTGACTGAAAATACCACTTGATATATGCATAGATTTCATTAGTTTTTAAAATATATATATATTTTTAAATATTTGTAAATACATATACTGTACTGTATGTCATATCAGATTAATAAATCTATATACTCTAGCAGGAAGTTAAACTGTTGTGTTAGTTTCACTTGATCATTGCATATTCAAAAACCTAAGACTGATAGATGTATCTATTGTTAAGAACCAGCATTTACATTTTTCTTCACCATTTCATACATGAGCTGTGTTTCATAAAAATGCCCTGCAATTCTTATTAATATGTTTGCTTAACATCTCTTTACTTAACCCAGGTCCTTTAAGCTCCAAATACCATTACAAGTTTAAAATGTATGTGTATTGCATCCTATTGCATCCGTATTGTCCAAAATTGGTATTGTATGGTATGAAGCCCATGGAAGTCATTAGACACACAATTCAGAGTGACAACCACCCTAGTATGTTTTCTAAGGACCCCTTCTATGATAAAAAAACATGGTTGTCTGCTTTTAGCAAACATGTTAGCAGATGTGATTTTGAGAAAGTTTCCTGAGTTGGCCCCCGACTCTCAACAACAAGCATCAGTTTCAATATGAGATTACTTCATTAACATTTACAACAAAATCCTAGGAATCTAATCAACTAATCATCGTAATATCTGATGTAGGAACCTTAAATTGGGAATATTCTATACCTACTTATTCTACAACTTATAACTTACTGAATGTATAGTCATTCTACAACACTACAATTCTTATATGACTAAATAATACACTACTGTATGTACAAAGTTAGATATGGCTACCTATATTGATGCCTGTTACGAAAATCCTAATTTGGGCTAGCTAAAATTTAACGTCACTTGTACAACACTATGCCATGGTATGCCTTCATTATGAATTTAGTATATATATACAGTATATCTTTCTAAATAATCAGCTAAGATAGCCTCTCCTGGTGTCAGTTGATGCCTCTCACTCTTTTATTATATCCTCTCCAGTTCCAAATAGGAATTATCATTTGCAGTAGTCGTGGAGTCTCGCCAGTCTCTAGGCTGCTTCTTAGTATCCGTCCAGGCACCTAGATTCAAGGAAGCACTATTCTGCATTCTCTGTTGTATCGCGGCCTCCCTTCTCATGCAGCACTGTACAGCAAGCGTACAGCCGCTATGTATGCACAGGCCACAGGAAACAGGGTTGCTAGCAATGGATTGAGGGGGAGCTCGCCTGGCTGCTGTCGCCCTTGGCTCTCGCACCCTGCTGCCCTGCTTGCCTGCCTCTCTCTCGCTACTGCATTGAAATAGGATTCCACAGCTTCTGGGGAAGTGCCAACCAAGCTCCCCCCTGGTTGTGTGCATGGATGGTCTTGGTGACCTAGTGTGTCTCCTTTCGGGAATTTTTAGGCATCACTGGAAGTTGCCCTGTGAAGTGATTGGTCGGTTTCACCCAGGTGTCTCGTGAATGCCAGTTTTTCATCAACCACTCCTCACCTACCTGTCTGTTTGTCACCGCACTAATTTTCCCATAATAGTAACCAGGCAATCTGTTTGCATGAGAGGATTCACCACAAGGGGTAATTCTGGTTATCGAAATATCATGAGCTAAAGAAGTCGGTGTAGTACGCAGGTTGCAATGGCGGGTTTTAACTAATCATCATGTTGCACAGTCAAATCAACAGGGTCACTTACTTATTGTGTCGCAACACCAAATGCAGCCTTCTGATTGGTTATGTCTCGGAATATTCATTATGTTGTTCTTTCTTCAATGTATAGTTTCATAGTGGGTATAATTGTTTTCAAGCCATAGCACAGTTGACATTATGATTTACTTGTAGGTCACTCTTATATCTGCCAGATATTGGATACGCTTTATAGAATATATGTACATATCCTTATTTACTGTTGGAGAGTATGTATTTAACCGATTATTATTATTTTCCTTCATCATACCCCAGTACGTCCACATCCACACCACAATGCTCTTGCACTTCCTCATTCGATAACACCGGCTGGACACTCACACAACGACCCATCAAAATGTCTTGGACCGTGACCTGACACTCTCACTTATCAACATTTGCAACATTCGTGGCCTTTCCTCTAACCTCTACTCTGTTGAACACTGCCTCTCCTCTGCCAACCCTGATCTCTTTCTCAACGAAACTCAGTTGTCTGGAACTGCTGACAGCAAACCCTTCTCTATACCCTCCGACTATCTCTATCCTAGTTTCAAAGCCACAGGCAGATGTTGTGTATACATATACAACAAACTCACTTGCTCTAGTGTTCCCGGCTTCGACTCCTCTGGATTTTCAACTATATGGCTCAAACTAATCTGCCACTCTCATACTATATATTTATGTGCTGTCTATCTTTCCCCTAACTCTACCGACTTTCCTAAATTCTTTGACTATCTAAATTCTAAAGTGGACCACATCTTATCCGTCTCTCCTCCCACCCGGCGGCACTTGTGGCACTTTGGCACTGCCAACTGGAAGGCTTTTTGGCAGTACTTCTTTAACTTCCCATGGAATTATTTTTGCTTTCGTGGCCGGGGATCCTCAGAGAGTGCCGAACGCATTACCGAGGTAATCCTATCAGGCATGGAAGCATGCATCCCATTTTCTTACTCTCAGCCTAATGCAAAAAAATCTTGGTATACTCACGCTTTTCAACTGCTGTTCACAACAAGGAGGAAGCATTCAAATGGTACCGACGCTTTAAAACTCAAGAATCTCATTCTTCCTGTGTTTCTGCCCAGAATCAAGCCAACTCTGTTCTTCGACTTGCCAAACACTCTTTCATCAATAATAAAGGCACTGAATTATCCAACTCTAGCTCTTCCCAAGCTTTCTGGCATCTAACCAAAAACTTCAACAATTTTTCTTCCTCGTCTTTCCCTCCCCTATTGCACTCTGATGGCACAACTATCAATTCTTCCTCTAACAAAGCTATACTCTTCGCTCAAACTTTCGCTAGAAAATCAATCTTGGATGATTTCAGTGCAAAAAATCCCTCTCCACCCCCCTCTCTCCTAATTATGCCTAATATCCTAATCTATTCTAAAGATGTACTTTTTACCCTCTCTGGCCTTAATACTAAGAAGGCGTACGGTCCGGATGGTGTTCCTCCTGTTGTACTAAAAAAGTGTGCTTCCATGCTGACTCCCTGCCTAGGCAAACTCTTCCATCTCTTCTCTTTCCTTTAACATCTTCCCTTCTTGGTGGAAGTTTGCTCTCATTCAACCTATCCCAAAGAAGGGTGACTGCTCTCAACCCCCCAACTATCGTCCAATTGCGATCATTTCTTGCAACTCTAAAAGTTTTTGAAACTATTCTTACTTCAAAATTTCGAAAGTATTTCTCTTCTCACATTCTACTCTCAGATAACTGTCTTCGTGGTGCGATGCATAAGGTGTTGATTTTCGGTGTGAGCATCCTGGATTCGAATCCACGGACTGCCACATGTGTTTGTAAATTTCATTAATCGATTTTAGGAGTATAGTTGGTTGTTGGAAGGAACATAATAATTGCTAGTATGGCTTTCTTAGGGGTCCTTCTACCGGTGATCTTATTTCAAATCTTACTAACTCTTGGTCATCTTCCCTTCCGGACTTCAACGAGACCTTTTCTATTGCACTAAACATATCGGAGGCCTTCGATAGAGTCTGGCACAAATATCTAATTTAGAAACTACCCTCCTTCGGTTTCTATCCCTCTGTTTGTGCCCTTATCTCTAATTTCCTTTCTGGCCGTTCCATAGCTATAGTTGTTCACTTCCTCATCCTATCAACTCCGGTGTTGCTAAGGGTTCTGTCCTATCTTCAATTCTCTTTTTAATATTCATAAATTATCTTCTGAACTGTACCTCCAGTCCTATCCATTCATATGCTGATGACTCTACCTTACACTATTCAACTTGTTTTCCTGAACGCCCCAGCAAGCTATCCCTCAAAAACTCACATGATGAAGCCATAGAACACTTATCTTCTGATCTAACTACAGTTTCCAATTGGGACAGAGAAAACCTTGTTGCTTTCAATGCTTCCAAAACCCAATTTCTCCATGTATCTACCTGTCAAGAACTACCAGAGGACTATCCCTTACACTTCAACAATACAAAAATCAACCCTTCATCTTCTCTCAGTATTCTCGGTGTCTCTTTTTCTTCTGATCTCTCTTGGTAAAACGGCTTCCCGGAGGCTGGTTGTGCTCAGCCGCCTCAAGGGGTTCTTTTACCACTGCTCAGCTTCTTACTCTGTATAGGGGCACAGTGCGTCCATGTATTGAGTGTTGTTCGCATGTGTGGGGAGGATCCTCTCACACTAGACAAAGTAGAAAAGAAAGCCTTTCGTCTCATTAACTCACCCATTCTCTGCAATCTCTCTCTCTTCGCTGCAATGTTGCATCTCTCCCACTATGCTATCGCTATTACAATTATCAGTGTTCCTCAGAGCTCTCTCAGTGTATACCACCTCCTCTATGAAGGGTAGGGTCTTGCAAGATAATCCCACCCATACTCTGTGCAACTCTCCAACTCAAAGTGAAACGATACACCCAATCTTTCTTCTGGAACTCTCTCCCTGAATACATCTCTCCCTCATTCTATGACTTAAATTGTTTCAAACTCCATGTGTCCAGACATTTTGGCTCGAACATTCCTTGATCTTGGCTGTGTCACTCTTTCAACTCTTTCGTTTCCCTCATCCACATAAAACAAAATAAACTAAATAAAATATAGAGAGAAAAACAATATTGTCCACAACTCTCGCTATTGATTTATGTCTCTCCAACAAAGTCCATGCTTAACTCCCATACATCAATATTGGGATTACCTCACTACATTATCATGCAGTGACTTATTTGCCTTGCTCCTATGTTAACCATCCTATTCCTTGCCAGTATTTTCAGCATTCCTATTGTGCAACCATCCTCCCCGTTATACCCTCTCTCGGATTTCATCCTCTATGCTCCCTACTTTACTCATCAAACTGCCCAAATACATAATTTAGCTGGTATTATCCATTACCTTGCTATTCAACCTCACCTCACAGTCCGAATGCATCCCTCTCAAAGACCTTAATCTTCTATCTATCTATCTATTGCCTGACGCCGTGATCCCCGAAGGGGTGGCCACGAACGAACCGCCCCCATGCACCTCTGTCCCCAGTCAGTCGACGCCCCTCCCCCCAACCAGCACCGCCTTCGTTCATGTAGTTCCTCACTCCATCCTTCCACCTCATATTCGGTCTACCTTTCCCCCTCTGTCCCTCCACCTCGCTCTCGTACACCCTCTTAGTCATTCTCTCGCTTTCCATACGTTCCATATGGCCGAACCATCTCAAGTTGTTCCTTTTCACACTTTCCAGCACATCTACCTCCACACCACACCTCCTTCTTACTTCCTCATTAGTCTGTCTATCCCTCCATGTAACTCCGCACGCACTCCTTAAGTAATTCATTTCCACTGCTCTCACTCTTGGTCTGAGTCTCTCAACCAACGTCCATGCTTCGCTTCCGTAAGTCAGTGTCGGGATTACCACACTGTCATGCAAGGACTTCTTCACTTCCATACTGACCACCTTATTTCTTGTTACTGCTTTTAGCATTCCTACAACCCTCTTCCCCTGTTGTACCCTCTCCCGCACCTCTTCATCCATAGTCCCATCTTTACTCAACACGCTGCCCAGATACTTAAAAGAGTTGAGGATCTCCATAGCCTGACCGTTCAGCTTCACCTCACACTCTGTGACTTCACCCCTTTCGAAGACCATAACCTTGCTCTTCCCCGTATTTACCTTCAAATTCCGTTTTCCGCACACTGTTCCAAACTCATTTACCAGACCCTGCAACTCCCATTCATTATCACTCATCAGAACTGTATCATCCGCAAACAGCAGTATAGGTACCTTAATCTTACACCTCATAAAATTAACCTGCTGGTTCCGTTGCATACACACATCTCCAAACATATTTATCAACCCCTACAACTCCCACTCGTTGTTGTGCATTAGCAGTGTATCATTTGTTAACAGTATCACAGGCAGCTTCCACTCACTCCCATCCCATATCAGGGGAACTCCTAACATCCACTGCTTTAGTTTTACCAAAAATCTAAAACACATGTGAACAATGACTAAACTATAAAATTAAAGTATATTTCAGTTTGTAATTAAACAAAGTTGGTCATGCAGACAGTGGAAGGTTGCCGTGATGTTTGAGTGTGACTGTGTACAATAATTGTATGTATGCTAATTAGATTTTCCTAAAAATTCACTATTAATATTATCGAACTTAATTTCACTAGTAATTATGTAGTTGTGAAAAGTACAAAGGAGTACAAAGGAAATCAAGCAACTACATGTCTAGTGACCCCTCTAGGCTGCTTTCCCTCCAAAACACTGTGGATCGTGTCCAAACAGTGGTTTAGAGTGAGTAAGGGAAAATTGGAAAGGGAACTACTGCCCTGGAACTAATGTCCGTGGCAGGATTAGGAAGTTAGTAGGCGACAGATGGGTTAGTAACATAACACAGTTATAAGGATATTTTGTAAATCTGGGAAAAAGGGTTTATCATTATCATTATGGGCTTATCATTATGGCTTTTAAAATCCGTATTTTCGATGGTATGCAGTCTTGCACTGCTTTTAGGTAAGTGTTTGAGAATAATTCCCAAGATATATTTATGTCATTATTGTTGATTAGAAAGCTCCAGTCAGTTTCTTTTAACAGTGCTCTGAGTTTACGAAAGTTTGCTCTCTTGAACTTAGGGACTTTCTCGATGCTGCTATTTGGTTCGTTACTAGTAAACATTAAACTGAAAGTTATCGTATGATGGTCGCTATTACTGAATTCATCAGCGACATTCAAATTCTCTATCAATTCTTCTTTTGTTGAAAGTAAAAGATCAAGGACGTTATTTCCACGGGTTGGAGATCTAACAAAATGATAAAGCGAACTCTCTTGCAAGTTTGCATACAGGTCTTGTCCAGAGTGTGAAGTAATACAATCTCCCTACTCGGTCATAGGTAAATTGAAGTCGCCAAAGATTACAGTATCTTGCGAGTTACTTACGTCTGCAATTTGCTCATAAATTTCTCGGTCAGTTTGTACTGATTGAGCTGGAGATCTGTACATTAATGCAAGTATTATTTTTGTACCTTTATTATTCTTTATCAGCACAAAGGATGTGTCGACGTTCATAATTTGAGGTTTTGACAAGAGGGTCGGGTTAAGACTTTCTTTGATAAAAAGTAATCAATTGACCACTTGCGAGTTTCTGCCTACTGTATAAGGAAGTTGTAGCTGTTGATATCGATATTTAGCAGAATTACTATCTAAAATACTGTTGTACTGAATTTATAAATACACCAAATCAAATTCAACATCCCCAGAAACATGCATTATTATTACATTTTTGTTAAATATTTATGTTCAAGAGTCCAACTTCCTTATAGCCTGAAACTCGCAAGCAGTCAATTTCTTCGTTCTGGTCGGATCTACATTTTTGTACCTGTCTTTCCTCGGTCCTCGATCCTTGTCCCGGATTGTCTTCAGTCCTTGCTGTCCTCGATCATCGTCACTGGTGGTCCTCGGTCCTCGCTGTCCTCTATCATCGTCACTGGTGGTCCTCGGTCCTCGCTATCCTCGATCATCGTCTCTGGTGGTCCTCGGGCCTCGCTGTCCTCGATCGTCGTCCCTGGTAGTCCTCGGTCCTCGATCATCATCCATGGTGGTCCATGGTCCTTGATCCTCGTTCCTGGTGGTACTCTGGCCTCGCTGTCCTCGATCCTCGGCCCTGGTGGTCCTTGGTTGGCTCTGCTTCTTTTCCGAAAATTCTTTACTAAGTCGTAAAGCAGGCGGCAAAATCTTGCTTCTCCCACCTGGTTCAGATGGAATCCATCTGCTGCAAACAGATGATCTTCACGGTAGAAGGCATCCCAGGTACGTGTGGACTGCCACATGTGTTTGTTAATTGCATTAATCGAGTTTAGGAGTAAAGTTGGTTAGTGGAGAGAACATAATCATTAATTCTGGTTCAGTAGTAGTTTATCGAGAGGCCTTCCCTAGGGTTAAGCGCCCCATTAATTACTATTTCCATTCACATATTCATAACCTCCAATAGTGCAGTTGGAATGATTGTGCATGCTAAGATTGGTATGCAGGATTCGAAACTGCATAATAAATCGTAGGCTTGTGCGGCATTCTTTAACTGTCTTCGTGGTGCAATGCATAAGTGTGTTGATTTTCGGTGTGAGCGTCCTGGGTTCGAATCCCCGGACTGCCACATGTGTTTGTTAATTTCATTAATCGAGTTTAGGAGTAAAGTTGGTTAGTGGAGAGAACATAATAATTAATTCTGGTTCATTAGTAGTTTATCGAGAGGCCTTCCCTAGGGTTAAGCGCCCCATTAATTACTATTTCCATTCACATATTCATAACCTCCAATAGTGCAGTTGGAATGATTGTACATGCTAAGATTGGTATGCAGGATTCGATACTGCATAACAAATCGTAGGCTTGTGCGGCATTCTTTAACTGTCTTCGTGGTGCAATGCATAAGTGTGTTGATATTCGGTGTGAGCGTCCTCGGTTCGAATCCCCGGACTGCCTCATGAGTTTGTTAATTTCATTAATCGAGTCTAGGAGTAAATTTGGTTAGTTGAGAGAACATAATATATATATATATATATATATATATATGGGTGTGTGTGTGTGTGTGTATATATACAGGGTGTCCCGAAATAGACGTGCCAAATTTCAGGATTTGGATAAGACAAATATTCTAAGCATGAAATGTTCTATGAACAAAATTCCAAATTGTATTCGTCACAAATAGAAGATTACAGACGAAATAGACGTGCCAAATTTCAGGATTAGGATAAGAAAAATATTCTGAGCATGATATGTTCTATGAACAAAATTCCAAAATTGTATTCGTCACTCAGATATGGTTTGTTGAAAATGGCATTTTCTAAAGTAATTCCCCATAATGCTGGCCTAACATTCCTAGAGCCTACCACACCCCCATCTAACTGACATTATTTTGCCAAGTTATTATCAAGATATTTTAATTATGTAAGTTGCAAAATTATTATAGACATAATTAATAGCTCACTTTGGACCTGCTGGAAACTATTTTACATGGAAGAGTCCATTACAGCAATGCAGGGGAGGACTCTATTAAACCTTTAATACCTCTTAAATGGTTGAAATTTAGACCAGACCAGATGGCTGGAGTAATTTTGGTGATAGAACATTACATTTATACTGATAAAACTTATTTGGCGAGCGAAACGAGCCAAAAAAGTTTTATCAGTATAAATGTTCTATAATCATCCACATAGAAGAAAACAACGCCTCATCAGGGGTCAGACTATAATTGAGAGCCATGCAAGATTTGCTAACTTAAATTTCCATGGTCAAAAACTCCTGGAAACATTTCTGTAATATATTGCATTGGTATCACATCAGCTTTATTCATGTACCTACCTAAATATTTACACACGTTTAATTTATATACAACCAGACCTGAGTATTGAAGACAATGACAGGAACACTCGTTCTTGTGACACCGGCTAAAAGCCAACTGTCAAACAGCTCACGGGCCATCAATGAATAAATCTGCATGAAGACTGAAGAGCAGGTTGGAATAAAAACGAACAAGGAATGCAAGAGAGTATTGGTTGGTCCTGCACACACATTCTTGTGTTCTGATACCGGTCTATTATATTTATATATAATTGGTGATTGAAAACATTATTGTTTAGGTCGGGATGTAATCATCAGGAAACTTTACTCAACAGCTGTAATTCCTCTATTACTATGACATCCATTATTGTGGCCAACATTGACACTAGTTTATTGAAAACGGACACCAATATCCAGGCATAGGGATGTGATGACCCAACCGCCCGGCATTTTGTGGCTTAGATAGCCCCTGGAGGTTGGGACTGGGAATCCCACCAGCCGAGCAGGGTGGTACTCCTGGGGAGTGATAGATGGCTGATAAGGACAGCTGGAACTCCTGTTTCACCACCTAACCTCCCTAGCTGATCCTTTCAGTGCCTCATCAATATTAAGGGCAACCCCAGCCTGCCTTCCAATACACCTTCTCCTCCTATCAATACATTATACTACAAACACCTTACATACTACACTAGCTTTTTCCAAAAAATTACAATGGCGA
This sequence comes from Paralithodes platypus, assembly GCA_032716605.1. Taxonomy (NCBI): domain Eukaryota; kingdom Metazoa; phylum Arthropoda; class Malacostraca; order Decapoda; family Lithodidae; genus Paralithodes; species Paralithodes platypus. Next base: position 20,164,298 of record CM064515.1, on the reverse strand, counting down.
CATTGCGACCCGCCTCGGAGTCCCCGGGGGTGGGGGTGGGGACCAGAAATGCCCCCATCAGTCTGTCCCCCTGAAACGACTAGCCAAAATGCTCTGGACCACCACCTTCTACTCTTACTATTAATTTCTGTAATATTCGTGGCCTTTCATCTAACTTCCACTCTGTGGAACACGACCTCTACTCTGCTAACCCTGATCTTCTCTTTCTCACCGACACACAGTTGTCTGGGACTACTGACATCAAACCATTCTCTGTATCTTCCTACTCTCTCTATCCTCAGTTTCAAGCCAAAGGTGGATGTTGCGTCTATGTACACAATAATCTTGCTTTCTCTCCTGTTCCCAACTTAGATTCTTCTGAATTCTTAACTGTCTGGCTAAAGCTTTCTTGCCACTCTCAAACTAATTATTTCTGCGCTGTTTATCTCTCCCCTATTTCTACTGACTATCCAAAATTCTTTGATTATCCAACTTCTAAAGTTTAACACATTCTATCCATCTCTCCTTTCGCAGAAATCTCCATCTTAGGAGATTTTAATGTTCACTACCACCAATGGCTCTCCTCTGTTTTCACTGACCAACCTGGTGAACAAGCCTACATCTTTTCTATTATAAACGACCTAGAGCATTAAGTCCAGCAACCCACCCGTATTCCGGATCGCTTCGAAGATCGGCCCAACATTCTTGACTTATTTCTAACCTCTAACCCTTCTGCTTATACTGTAAATCTTTTCTCTCCTTTGGGCTCCTCCGACCAAGAACTAATATCTGTCACCTGTCCTATCTCTCGGTACGGCCATCCGATCCTTCCAACCGGTGGCGCTTGTGGCACTTTGGCATTGCCGACTGGGAGGCTCTTCGGCAGTACTTCTTAGATTTCCCATGGAATGACTTTTGGTTCCGTAGCCGGGGACCCTCGGGGAGTGCTGAACTCATTACCGAGGTAATCCATTCTGGCATGAAAGCTTACATCCCATTTTCTTACTCTCAGTCTAATGCAAAAAAAATCTTGGTTTACTCACGCTTTTCAACTGCTGTTCGCAACAAGGAGGAAGCATTCAAATGGTACCGACGCTTTAAAACTCATGAATCTCATTCTTCCTATGTTTCTGCCTGGAATCAAACCACCTATGTTCTTCGACTTGCCAAATACTCGTTCATCAATAATAAATTTAATGCAACTCTAGTTCTTCCCAAGCTTTCTGGCATCTAGCCAACAATTTATCTTTGTCTTTTCCTCCCCTTTTCCACTCTGATGGCACAACCATCACTTCTTCCTCTGACAAAGCTAAACTCTTCGCTCACACCTTTGCTAGAAACTCCACCTTGGATGATTCTGGTGCTATTCCTCCCTCTCCAACCATCTCTCATCTACTTATGCCTAATATCCTAATCTCTTCTAAAGACGTACTTTCTACCCTCTCTGGGCTTAATACTAAGAAGGCGTACGGTCCAGACGGTGTTCCTCCTGTTGTACTCAAAAACTGTGATTCCATGCGGACTCCCTGCCTAGGCAAACGCTTTTGTCTCTGCCTCTCCTCTAACGTCTTCCCTGCTTGCTGGAAGTTTGCTCTCATTCAACCTGTCCCACAGAAGAGTGACCGCCCTCAACACTCCAACTATTGTCCAATCGCTCTCATCTCTTGTATCTCTAAAGTTTTTGAAACTATTCTTGCTTCCGAATTTCTTAAGCATTTCTCTTCTCATAATCTACTTTCAGATCACCAGTATGGCTTCCTTAAGGGTCGATCTACTGGTGATCTTCTTTCATATCTTATTAACTCTTGGTCATCCTCTTTTCGGGGGGACTTCGGTGAGACCATTTCTATTGCACTACACATATCGAATGCCTTCGATAGAGTCTGGCACAAATCTAACATTTCTAAACTACCCTCCTTCGGTTTCTATCCCTTCAGATGTGCCTTTCCGGCTATTCCATAGCTACGGTTATGGACGACCATAGTCACTTCCTCATCTTATAAACTCCGGTGTTCCTCAGGGCTCGGTCCTATCTCCCATTTTCTTTCTAATTTTCATAAATGATCTTCTCAGCTGTACCTTCAGTCCCATCCATTCATACGCAGACGACTCTACCCTACACTACACATTTAATTTTCCAGAACGCCCCAGCCAGCAATCCCTCAAAAACAAACGTAATGAAGCCATAGAACACATATTTTCTCATCTAACTACCATTTCCAATTGCGGCAGAGAAAACCTTGTTGCATTTATTGCTTCCAAAACCCAATTTCTCCATCTTACTACCAGTCGGGAACTCCCAGAGGACTATCCCTTATACTTCAACAATACAAAAATCAAGCCTTCATCTTCTCTAAATATTCTCGGTGTCGCTTTCTCTTCTTCTCTCTCTTGAAAGGACCATATTACCAGTCTTGCTAAGGCAGCCTCCCAGAAGCTGGGTGTGCTCAACCGCCTCAAGGTGTTCTTTACCTTTGCATAGTTTCTTGCTCTGTACAGGGGCATAGTACGTCCCCACATGTGTGGGGATGATCCTCTGACACCGCACTTCTAGACAAAGTAGAAAGGAAAGCCTTTCATATCATTAACTCCCGTCCACTCATCAACTCTCTGCAACCTCTCGCTCTTCGCCGCAATGTTGCATCTCTCTCGCTATTCTATCGCTACTACAATAATCAGTGTTCCTCAGAGCTCTCCCAGTGTATACCACCTCCTCTACGTAGGGTATGTAGTACCCGTCTTGCAACACAATCCCATCCCTTCTCTGTGAAAACTCTCCAACTCACGAGTGAAATGATTCTCCCAATCCTTCTTCTATTCAACAGCTGAGCGCTGGAACTCTCAACCAGAATCAGTCTTTCCCTCTCACTATGACTTAAATTGCTTCAAACTCCGTGTGTCCAGGCATTTTGACTCGAACGTCCCATGATTTTGGCCCTGTCACTCTTTTAATTCTGGGGGAGGTACTCGTTACTGGCAGTTCTGCCTTTTTTTCTCCCTCACTCACATAAACAAAATACAAATAAATATATAATGTCCTTGAATACTAGCATGCAATGCGTTTTATATATAAATATACATATATATATAAATATACACCGGTATATATATATATATATATATATATATATATATATATATATATAGTATACATATATTCTTATATAACTGACACGGACACGAAACTCAAGAAAAGGCTCACAACAAACATAAATTAGTAGGAATACAAGACGAAGGTACAAGATGGGAGATACGGGATTGCAAACACAGTTCTTCCGTCACCTTGCCGAAATATGACATTAAGCTTCACCCAGTTTTTAGAAGAACATAAAAACAGTCAACAGATATTATACAAATTCACCCCAAAATGTGCTTAGTTTTATACAGTATAGCTACCATATGCAAGCATACGTTTCACAAACATACTAGGCAAACACAAAACAAACAACAAAATTGTAATTTTATTTTTTCCTCCATGTATTACAAGGCTGGAAACATCTTCAATCATTTATTTTCCATAATTATATAGTTCCACTTTTAACACTTTTAAAGGTTGGGTAATCGATCATCTTATTCCTACCCAAAATCCTGTTCCAGTTCATTACCCTCCCTTCTCTCGCTGCCCCTGCTAAATCCCCACACACTATGCTGCCTAAGATCAGCACCCTACTGGGTCCTAAAATATATTCAAGACAGATAATGTCTGTTGGTCTCTAACAGCTATAGCAACAAGTCCAAGCTGGACTATATAGGCCAGAGGATAAATCCTCAAAAATGACCTACAAATCAATGTTCGTGGTCTCCATCTGGTAACTATTTGTTTATGTGTAGAATTATAGTAAACATCATGGAAAAGTCAAATTAACTTTTTACCAAATTTTAATTCACCCAGTTTAACCAAAATTATCCCCTTTTGTACCACATCGCAAAATCTTGATAATATGTTTTCATAAGGGTAACATGGAAAATATTAATCTTCAGATGCTCAATTATGGTGCAAATTAGTGTATTTACCTCTTAAATATACTTTCAGGTTGGCTAAACAGGGTAACATATAAACAAATATAGAAAACATATACACTGAAGGGTCAAAGAAGGGTCCCAAATCATACAATTACTTGTGTTTTATCCAGGTAATTTTCACTGTCACTGTTTTCCTGCAGCTCATTATTCTTTGGAGGAAGGTCAGTTCAAACACACACACATCTGTACACTTAAAACTGTTCTTCCAACATGAACAGCTGCTCTTAACACAGAGTTTAATGGCAATCGCACTTTAACAATTCCAGAACAGCCTTTGGTGCACAAGGCAACTGCATCCACTTGACCTGAAGTAGTGCATTTTTCAGTACCCAACCACAGCCATCTGGGCTTGGAATGTCAGGAAACTGCTCCAGACGGTGCCGGTGGATAGCTGTCTGGTAGTTTGATCTGTACAAGTGCAGCTTGAGCAAGTCCTGATTTTGGGGAGAGAGTCCTCCAATTGTCTGCCCATCTTGACCATAGCTGCTCGGGCAGTATTCACCTCCTTCAGATATCCTTTTCCATACAGCTTACAGATGAATTCCTCAGTCAATGGGAGGAGATGTTGTGGTGAATCAAAGGATTGCCCTAGAGTACTTGAAGAGGTCAACAAATTTGGATTCACTGTCTTCCAACATTAGTGCAGCAGGTTTTTTTCTTCGCCATTCCTTGAAAGGCACTCGCATAGTCACAGTCAGTGAAGTTATGAAGGCCAATGAGTGCACTAGCATTAGTTGAACCAAAGTTCTGATTCATAGCTGAAACGTCCAGAGTCCTCCGTTGATCTCCACTGCCAGTCTCAAACAGAACCTTTGCATTCATCTCATGACACTTTGACATGGCAATGATCAACACATCTGTGTTGGGAGACTGGATGACCACTGTAGAACAGGATTATGCGGGATACCCACAGTGCAGTAGAAGGCGGGTGTCGGCCTCCTCATGGGAACAGAACAATTCAGGGATAGGGTCAACTTTTGGCTCACCCCCAGTATATAAAGGAGTACAAAGTACAAAGGAAATCAAGCAACAACCGGTCTAGTGACTCCTCTAGGCTGCTTGTCCTCCAAATGAGGACAGATGGGTCAGTAAGTATGGAGTGACATTCTACGTCGTGAGCTATTATCAATAGGCAGTCTTGAATTTCAATGTGCATTTCCCTCCAATAGTTGAAGAAACACGCTGCCTACTGATATTTGTTATGTCCACTGGCTAGGAATTTCTTCCATTGATTAGGAATTATCTGCTCCTCTGAGTAGACCTTGATGACCTTGGCTGATTCTTGAACAGACTTCACTCTCTGTGCTCTCTCTGCATTCTTGATGCTGACCTCTGGATAGCGATCAGGAACAGCTTTATTCTTCCTGGCAATTGAAATAACCTTTTCCAGGTACAAGGAAGCTAGGCCACTCCATCCAATGCACAGGAAGATGTTTAGCGTAGTTCACCCTGTTGCAAGCGAACATCCAGGGCATCATGGACCTTATTGAAAAGAGGTATAGGATCCAGTCACCTTCACGAATGGCACGGATGAAGAGCAAGAGCACCTGGACCATCTCAAGGTACGAACTCCAATACTTAAATGTCTTTTTGCTCTCATTATCTTTGATGAAGACGTCATAGCATTCCTGGAGATCTGTGAAAGCCCTTGAACTAATTTCTTCATGGAAAGCTTCCCCTTTTAAAAGGAAGGCTTGATGCAGTTCAGTGTTTGTATTCTCCACTAGTTTGGCTTCATCAGCACCCAATCTTTCTATAAATGCTTCCCACCTCAGCCTTTGAAGGGCTTCAAAGAAGATTTTCTGGCATCTGATGCTGTGATTGTAATGGTGGCCACTTAGTACACCATTAATCAAGCCTTGTGCACATAACTCTGATTCAATAAGGATATCCCGGAATCCTGATTCACCAATTCGTTTGCCCAGGCAAGCCAAGTACTTCATGGCATTGTGGAAATCCCCTAGTCTTATCATAGTCCTTGCTAAGAAAATCTCAGTTTGCCACCTGATAATCTGGGCCTTCACATAGATAGCCTGATCAAACACAATAACGATAATTGAGAGTTCTAATTTATTGACAATGTCCATACTCTGCATCAGGACGGTGTTCACAGTGTCCATTTCTGTGGGGCTTGCATTGATGATAGGAAGAAAACCAATTGATGACACTGATGGGATATTTGGACAAAGCATCGAGTTGAAGCCAAATCACCCTCGAGTTTAGTCAAAATTATTTAAATTCTCACCTGTTAAGTGCCTCAGATGCCACTTCCTTCTTTCCACTAAGCTGAGACCATTCTCTGGCACAGGTGACAAACGTTTTCCAACTAATTTCGGTAAAATGCATTATTTTCACCTTAGTGTCCACAATATACATAGAACACACTACGAGAGATAGGGCAAACCTGAACCATTTACATGGAAATTTATACTAAACTGGCAACATTTGGCAAATGGTAACAAGTGCACTTTGTTTTGAACCATCTAAAGCCCAATTACACAAAATGTCAATAAGTTACCAGGTGGAGACCACGAAACTGAAAGATAAGTGATCATGTCCCTTGGTCTAATTATTCTAATAGGTCCGGACCGTGCGGCCTTGTTAACTCCGAGGTGCATGGTGCAACAGTTAGGATGAAATGTAAACAAAATAGGCTCCGTTGTAGCCTAGAGGATAAATAGGAGTATATGCATGTGGAAGATCATTAAATTTGGTTCAATAATATACACCAAATTTCGTGAAAATCCGTTCGTAACTTTGAGAGCCGCCTACGCTGGTGGAGGTTGCGCTCTATTGATCGTCTCCAATATTTAATTAATTAATAACTTCTTACTTGGAGCATATTCTATCTGCTCACCAAATTTCTTGGTCATCGGTTCATAGCTTTTGAGATATATTTTACAGACAATCAGACAAACGGATGCAGAAACATAACCTCCGTCCAACTTCGTTGGCGGAGGTAACAATGAGGGGCACTCTGGAAAGCGCGTACCGTACCTCCTCCTAAGCTATCGTAGGTATGCGCTCTACCTATTGCCTCTTCAATTTATTTTCTTCTCCCTTGGTGCATATCCTATCTGCCCACCAAGTTTCGTGAACATTGGTTCATAACTTTGTGAGCCGTCTACGGTGGCGGAGGTATGCGCTCTACCAATTACCTCCACAATTAAACGACTTCTTCCTTGGTGCATATCCTATCTAGCCTCCAGCTTTCGTGACAATCTGTTCATAGCTATTCGATAGTCTTATCTTGTTTACAGACAAACAAATATACGAACAGACACACAAATGGATCCACTTTCGTGTTCCCTCACCCCTTTCTCTGTCTCGCCGAGTAGGAGAATTTTACTATTTATTGGATATACTGAACATTCCATTATAATTGATGTTCACATACCTATGCAACTTATCCACACTCATTGGCTTAATGTAGGTAAAGTTCATCAGTCTGTATTATTAGTTTGATGCTCCAACTTTATATTTGATAACTGATATGGGCCTTCACATTGAGATTTTGACAGTGAAGACAGGTAAACATATTTATCTGAGTAAAAAGTGTGCTCTTACATTACAGAGGAGCTATTCTTGGAAGGATAATGACATAAATGTATTGATATAGACTGAAGAAAATATGTTATAGGTCACTATGGTAATGAAGATGTAAATCAGTACAAAGATCCTTTATATCATTATTTTATAGATCGTAATGTTGAGATTTTATATATATTGGTCCCAAATTCATAGGAGCAGTTGCAAATATCAACTGCACATTTCTGCAATGCGATATTGATTTGTTAATTACAGTGTTCTTTAATTTCAAAATGTCAAAAGTGCATGTTGGATAGGTGTCTTAAAAGAGTTTAAAACGCATGCACGATAATTTACTTGAATATGGCAGACATAATAACTGAGTCCCTAATACACCAGTGTCTAGTTTAGGGGGGTAGGGCTTATTTATCAGTTTACTTATTTATTTATTTATTATTTTTTAGATTCCTCCCTAGACCTTCATCAAGCTTAATACATTGTCCTCAAGATCCCCCTCGAAATGAATTTGTACATTATTCCTCCTTCAACCTAGCTAGCTCACAAGAGCGGTAATTGGGGGAAAATTATAAATTTTGTTATAGAATTTGGGGAATTATAAACTACATCATCTGGCAACACAGCAGCAACCATTATGATATATTCTTTTGCCTATGGCCTCTGTGATGGAATGTTCAATGAAGTTAATATAGATAATCCAAATCCAAATCAAATTCAATTCAATCTATTTCAAACCAAATTGAATCCAAATTGAAATTAAATTGAATCTAAATGTCTCTCACATAAAATTATATTTGTACAATAATGATAGGGTTAATCAAATGCCGAGATTCAATTTATAATGAGACTGGGAATAGGCCAGTCAAGATGGCGGATGGTGGGTAGCGAGTGGCACTATAGCACACTCAGAGGAAGTGAACCGAAATAATTATGTTAAATGATCATGAGTATGAGGAAACGGTGCTTATCTGTCAGTCATGGCGTCGATGAGAGCATCTACGATGATGACGTGTGAAGAATTCTGCCCATTTTCTGTATCTATAGACATTATAGCACAATTAAAGGAATCGGAAAAATATAAGTTGACTGGGTGTAGTCTATGATTGCTCTGGGGTCACCTGGGACCCCGTCTTGATGCCTGGCCAACGGCAGTAAGGAAAAATATCGTACTGCATCTAAGTTCCTAATACGAAAATGTAATATATATGATAAAAGTCATATATACTGCACAAGACCATATCAATATTGCATAATAGCATATTTGGCCTTTTATAATCTTAACTTACTTACAACTTGCAATCTTACTATTCACGATCTGACTTCCTATGCCTTAACCATGGAAACGATCGTTAACCAACTGCCCAACTAGATGTGTCATAGAGACTAACGTTAGCATATATATTGCCTATGTATCGTATTACACAATAACCTCCATGGCTATCTCGGTTCGTAGCGACAGCTCGCTCCCTTGCGAGGATGGGCTCGTCTGGCACTTTTTACAGTTCGACATCTAGGGCTTTCTTGAAGTTGTCTAAAGAGATGTCCCTCATGTCTCTTACTCGCCGTGGGAGTTTGTTGAAGAGACGTGGGCCTCTGTGTGATAACCAGCCCTCTCGCAGAGAGCCCATAGCACCCCTGTTATTCATCCGGGGGATTTCGCATTCCCAGCCTCTCCTATCACTGAATTTCATGACTATCGGAGTATGTAGGTTTGGTACTAAACCCTCTGCGATTTTCCATGTGTATATTATTAGGTAACGTTCTCTTCTACGTTCCAGTGAGTACAGATTCAGTGCTCTTAAACGCTCCCAATAGTGTAGATGTTTTATCGAACTTATATGCGACGTTAAATTTCTTTGTACACTCTCTAAGTCATTTATTTCACCTGCTTTGTATGGGGATGTTAATACGCTACAGTATTCAAGCCGCGGTAGCACTAGAGATTTGAAGAGCGTTATCATAGGCAATTCACCGCGTGTTTTAAAAGTACGCAGAATCCAACCCGTTAGAAGTTTCGCAGCCGCCACTTTGACCTGGTTATGTACTTTGAAACTCATATTTTCAGACATTAATACCCCAAGGTCTTTCACACTGTCTTTCCGCTCTATTATGTGGTTAGATTCTGTTAAGTTATTTGTAATTTCTTTAACACCATTATTATCTCCGTACCATATTAATTGGAATTTTTCCTCATTGAATTGCATGTTGTTTTCCCTGGTCCACTGGAACACTACATTCATGTCTTCCTGCAGTCGGCCCGTGTCCTCTTGTGTGTTTACTATCTTGCTTAATTTTGGGTCATCAGCAAAAGACGACACCGTACTGTGTCTGGTGTTGGTAACTATGTCGCAAATTAGTATGAGGAACAGAAGGGGCGCTAGCACTGTTCCTTGGGGCACTGAGCTTTTGACATCCGAAGGCTCAGAAGTGACTTGGTTTACTGCTACCGATTGTTTTCGGTTTACAAGGAAATTGTATATGCACCGTCCGATTTTCCCAGTTATACCTTTTGCTTTCAGTTTGTGGGCTATTATACTATGGTCACATTTATCAAATGCCTTAGCAAAATCGGTGTAAATGACATCCAAGTTTTTCTTTTCTTCTAGCGCTTTTAAGAATTTTGTCATAGTGTTCCAAAAGTTGTGAGAGACATGATCTTCCCGCTCTGAACCCATGTTGACCGGTGTTGTGTAGTTCATTTGCCTCCATGAATGTTGAAATTTTGCTTCGCAGGACTCGCTCGAAAACTTTAATGATGTGAGAGGTTAGAGCTACCGGGCGGTAGTTTTTTGGTAGTGCTTTACTCCCTCCTTTATGCAGTGGGGCAATTATAGCGTTGTTCAAGCTATCTGGTATGTCACCAGTGTCTAGACTCCTTCTCCACATTATAGCCAGGGGTTTTGAGAAGTTTTCCTTACATTTTTTCATTAGGATCGAATTCCATGAGTCCGGGCCTGGTGCCGAGTGGGATGGCATGTTGGAAATGGCCTCTTCTATGTCTTTTGGACCGAAATAAATATCCAGCATCTGAGGGGTTTCCGTGGGGGAGGTTTCCATGAAAAATATATTTTGGTCTCTGATGACTTTTGTTTCATCAGGCTCACTGAATGCCATTTCATACTGCCTGCTTAAGAGTTCGCTCATTTCCTTTTTGTCCCCTGTGAAAGAGCCGTCCCCTTTGCTCAGTGGGCCGATGTTTGATGTTGTTTTAGCCTTTTGTTTGGCGTATGAAAAGAATTATTTGGAATTTTACTTTATACCTGCAATAGCTTTCCTCTCCTCTTCCATATGTTGTAGTTCATATGATATTCTTAGCCTTTGTTTAATTTCCACAATTTCTCTATCTATTTCGACCTTTTGCCTATCCTGTAGATTTTGATGTGTGCGTCTTTGTGCGAGTAATTTTCTTCTTCTGTACAGCCTCCTCCTTTCCCGATCTTGTTTGCTTCTTCGTTTTGTTTGACTTGCAGGTATATGGTGGCTACAGATTTGGGTCATGGTTTCTGTTATTAAGACTAGACATTCTGCTGGTGTCAGGTTATCCATTAAATCTTCCCAGTCTATTTCCTCCATTTCTTGATTTACCTCTTCCCACCCAATGTTTTTGTTATTGAAGTTAAAGTTACTGAAGGGGCCGGTTTTTGTTCTCGATTCTGAGGTTGTCTGTACACTTTCTAAGGTTGTTTTGATCTCAATTAATTTATGATCTGAGTATGTTGTATCCGATATGTTAATGCTGTGTACTAGAGAGTCGTTGTTAGTGAAGACCAGGTCTAAGATATTATTTTCCCGTGTGGGTTCAGCAATATGTTGGGTAAGACTAAAAAAATCACAAAGTTCAAAAAGCTCTCTCGTACTAGTATTTGCTTCTCCGGTGTTATTTGCCACTAACTGGTTTTGTAGTTGTCTCCATTTAATGTTTGGTAGGTTAAAGTCTCCTAGCCATATAATATTTGGTGTTGGGTTCCCCAGGGTTTCCACTTCTGATTTTATTTTGTTGAGCTGGGTTTTGAATTCTTCTCGGGATGAGTCTGGAGGCCTGTATGTAACAATAACTGCTAAATTTAGGGATTCTATTTTAACTCCAAGTATTTCCACCACTTCATTACTGTTATTTAGGAATTCAGTACATATCAGTGAGTCATGTATGTACAAGGCTACACCTCCATGTGGTCTATGGCGTTCTGTCCGCCCTATGTAGGTTGTAACCAGGAATCCATACCTCACTATCTTCCTGATCTTTAATGTGAGTTTCTGTGAGAGCCGCAAATATAGCGTTTCCTTCTTCTAGCAGGACCCTAATAAATGGTACTTTGTTAGTGGTTCTATTTTTTAGGCCTTGGATATTTGCAAACAAGATTGGGGAGGGATTGTTTGGAGTACTATGTGTACCTAATAGTCTTCGGGATGTATTGGCCACTCTTGGGAGGCCAGGAGGTGCTTGAGGTGTTCTATGTGCTCTTCCATCTCCCTCAGTCTCTTCATCTTCATCTGCCCTTTCCCTCCTTGCCTTTTTCCTCTGTCTCGTCCTCGCATAGCTAGAGAGTTTTTTGGGCTACCATTCGTGGTAGGTCATATGATATGGACCAATATGGACCAATCAACCGTATGCTATAGACCATTTATTCAGTTGGTATTTTAGCATTTGGAAGCTTTTGGTTCACTTCTCTCTCTCTCTCTATCTCTCCTTTCATCACAAAATATATTAGTAAAGTCTGCATTCACAGGGTGTTATTCTATGGTGACATTTTACATGATGGTAGCCAATCGGTCAAATTGAGCTAAGCAATCAAACTTGGGTGAATAGTCAAACTGGCTAAAGTGCACTTCACAGATTCCAATTTTCGTTGTGACGGATATGACTGAAAATCAGCGGTAATCGGTGGGAAATGGGGCCTATTCTATCTTGGAAAGACCGTGAGTTCAACAAATGAACAATGACGGACCCATGGGGGTCACGACTGATGGGCATGACTGAATACGAACTGTAAAGACGGTCCCATGGTGACAGATAATGGTTACGTCGGCACGGCGGCAGGATGATGACATGTGCAATGGCTCGGTGTGACACGGCGCCATCCTACTGGCAGTATTTTCAGCAGTGGTGCCTTGCCATGTCTTAGCACTGCGTAGCCAAGTCCTCTCACTATCTTATCATGCAATGGCGCTATCGTCACACCTTTTCAGATGTTATGCTGTCGTTGCACAGTCTTTGGTTGTTGTTAGATAATGGTAGGATTGCGCGTTTCGCCGCTTTGACGATACTGATCGTCGTTGCACTGTTGTTTTACCGTCGTTGTACGGTCATGTGTTGATGTGGCACCATCGGTGTGTGTCGACAGAGATGTCATGCAGCCGACGGTGAAGCGATTTCTGAAGACAGTGCAATGACAGTACCTCTATGTTAGCAATGGTGTCTCGATTACACAACGACGGTTAATGGCCCACGAAAACCATGCTCATTTTTGTGCTGACCCAAAACATTTTCACGCCACACCCACACATGGGGACGCTGTTAGACCGTTCCACAGAGCTGCCCGCCTGTACTGCTATTGACAAAAATGTTTGTGAGCTCTTGTGATTTTCCTAATGCAATTGTATATATTTAGATTGATGTTAATATGAAATCAACTATATATTAATACATATATGTACATTATATATATATATATATATATATATATATATATATATATATATATATATACTGTATATACAGTACATATGTATATATAATATATACCGGTATATACTGTATATATATATATATATATATATATATATATATATATATATTATTAATATTTAGCTGATTCGATCTGAACATCAATGTAAATGGATATATTTATTAGTGGCCCCTTCATCATCGTCAATGCACCTTAACATTGTTTATGGCCGATCTTTGAACTCAAGCTTGTCTTTCAAACTTCCCGCCCAGGAGAGAACAAAATACGATTGCCACACATCGTGAGCGAAACGCTCTAAAAAAACACTCACGGACTTGTCCTATATGATGTGGGTACCACTACTAGAAAAAACTAGCAAAATATAATGTAAAAATAAAAATTAAACTTTATCTAGCCTTGCGCTTCTCATGAGTCTGCTATTTCCACACGCTTCGCTCCGCCCATCGAAGCGATCGCTCGTTTTTACTTCTCCTGGGCCCGTACGAGTCTGACGTGTCTCGAGGGCATTCCAGCTCTCCTTTATGCATCACCTACCCTCGGACATGGTGAGTCGTTTGCTCATATGTACATGCTAAGTGCTGAGGATAGGTAGCTTATAGACTAGGAGTAGGCTGTGTATGTCCTTTCTCTGGCCCTGGAGACTGTTTTCCGGGTACTTAGTAAAGGCGAGTGTGTTAGGAGGAGTCCTCGTTGTGATCAGGCGAGGCTCCCACGTGCTTGTTTTATTACCCTAGCTCATTGTTAGTTCGCTTGTTAGTCATGAGGCTTCTTTTAGTGAACCGGGGCCTGTTGTTCAGTCCATTTTGGGTGTGCAACAGTATGCTCTACACGTGGGCTAGTGCGTTTTAGATTTTCTCACGTAGCTGAGGGGTCTTGCACGGAGCCATGCTGCTCTTCAACCTACGCTTCTTGATCGCTACGTGTTAATTTTGGTCTACGCTGGATTGCAGGTTTGTGCTATTATTATTGATATCATCGACATCTGCCTCCATCTAGTTGGCCTCATGTCGGTTCTGTTCTTATGGCTAGGACGAGTTATTATTGATTGTGTATTATTCATATATAACTATGCCATATATACTGTGACGTTAACCACTCCGTTAGAACCGCATGGCTTATCCTACAGTGACTCGCTAGGATCGCCAGGGCAGTGGATGTGGCTACAGTTTATGTATTAGGGTGTGCTTTATTTCATATGAAAGCTCGTGTCATGGGCAGTCCAGAAAGGATCTTTGTTTTCACCCATGGCAAGGCTTTATATATTTAATTGTAAAGTATATGTTTTATCATTAACTAGTAATGATGGGATCTGGGAGAGAGAGAGAGAGTAGAACAGAGTGAGAGGGGGGCGCGCAGTGTTTTTGCCCCGCTCGATGACGTCACGGCTGGCTGCCTCGTGGGGGTTGGTTGAGGGAGGTCCTTACCATGTTGCTAGCTTCTTTGCTAGTGGCTAGAGGACTTGTTACCGCTTTACTTTGCGCGGTGAAAACTAGTCCCGGTATATATACAGGTTCCTCGCCACTCTCTCCCTCAGATCTGGTTTCTAGAATGCATCTCTCTTTATCCTTTGATACCTGTCCCCCGTGCTACACCTGAGAATCTTTTCCTCTGCCTACCTCTCTCTTTTTCCATATCTTTCACCACCTTTTATTAATACCATATCCCCTCTGGTTAACTCTGCAAAATCAGCTTCATGATGGCCAGTTGTATTGTGCGTTAAGGTCTGATATAACCCATGTAGTTAGTTGTTAAGATAAGTTGATCACGAAGCATTGGTTGGCATTTATATTGTTTAAGTACCGCTTCCTATAATTATTAGTGTTCTGCTGGATTAGATAATGCTAGACTAGGGGTCTGATATTACAAGGTATTGTTTCCTATGAGTGCTGGCTTTAGGAAAAAGCTGCACGACATACCTGAGAACTGGAGTTGATTGGGTAAATTCTAGTCTGTGTGCCATTGAGCATGCACGAATGAGGGCTTTTTGCCTATACCATTCTGCACTGTTCTAAGCTCGTTGTTTGTCTTTGAGATACGCCAGGAGAACGCTTAATACTTCGGTATTAAGGTTTCTCAAGAGAGCTACCCTTCCCTATAACGTAATATTTGACGCACAGACTTGAGATTTGCACTAGGCTATGCGGCATGCCATGCGCGCCAGTATCTCGTATCATTGACTCTAGCTAGACTTTATCAGTCACCGTAGACATTAAGTATATTAACCTAATTACTCTTTTTATGCATACCCATTTATGATTACACAAGCATTTCGCAGCCTAGTTTGATGTATGGAGACACAAACGACTTAGGCTCTTTTTGTTGATAGTAATACTGCATTGTCGTGGCGATTATTATTGTTGTAGCGTTTAGGATATTCTTGGCCCCGACTGCATTATATATCCTGCCTTTTTGTGTGCATAGCCTGCACGAGCATTGGTCCGCTGCCTGCCTTTTTGGTTCCATTTCCGATACGAGCATCTTTATAGCATCTAACATTTAAAGAAGATTCCTTGTTAGTGTTGAAGGACTTTAGTGCACTTTTTTTCATGCAGGAGTGCCTGACATTTATTGATTAAAGTAACGTAAGCTGTAACTTCTCTTACCACCTTACTTTGCCT
>CM064515.1:20009172-20148345 GCA_032716605.1 Paralithodes platypus | reverse complement strand
ATTATATGGCTTCACTGTTGTATATGTTATTATATGGCTTCACTGTTGTATATGTTATTATATGGCTTCACTGTTGTATATGTTATTATTGGCTTCACTGTTGTATATGTTATTATATGGCTTCACTGTTGTATATGTTATTATATGGCTTCACTGTTGTATATGTTATTATATGGCTTCACTGTTGTATATGTTATTATATGGCTTCACTGTTGTATATGTTATTATATGGCTTCACTGTTGTATATGTTATTATATGGCTTCACTGTTGTATATGTTATTATATGGCTTCACTGTTGTATATGTTATTATATGGCTTCACTGTTGTATATGTTATTATATGGCTTCACTGTTGTATATGTTATTATATGGCTTCACTGTTATATATGTTATTATATGGCTTCACTGTTGTATATGTTATTATATGGCTTCACTGTTGTATATGTTATTATATGGCTTCACTGTTGTATATGTTATTATATGGCTTCACTGTTGTATATGTTATTATATGGCTTCACTGTTGTATATGTTATTATATGGCTTCACTGTTGTATATGTTATTATATGGCTTCACTGTTGTATATGTTATTATTATGGCTTCACTGTTGTATATGTTATTATATGGCTTCACTGTTGTATATGTTATTATATGGCTTCACTGTTGTATATGTTATTATATGGCTTCACTGTTGTATATGTTATTATATAGCTTCACTGTTGTATATGTTATTTAGTACCTTAAAATCAGAGTTCATCATTAACACACAAAGAGCGGGTGCAGGAGGAGGCTGTACAGAAGAAGAAAATTACTCGCACAAAGACGCACACATCAAAATCTACAGGATAGGCAAAAGGCCGAAATAGATAGAGAAATTGTGGAAATTGAACAAAGGCTAAGAATATCATATGAACTACAACATATGGAAGAGGAGAGGAAAGCTATTGCAGGAATAAAGGAAAATTCCAAATACTTCTTTTCATACGCCAAACAAAAGGCTAAAACAACATCAAACATCGGCCCACTGAGCAAAGGGGGCGGCTCTTTCACAGGGGACAAAAAGGAAATAAGAGAACTCTTAAGCAGGCAGTATGAAATGGCATTCAGTGAGCCTGATGAAACAAAAGTCATCAGAGACCAAAGTATATTTTTCATGGAAACCTCCCCCACGGAAACCCCTCAGATGCTGGATATTGATTTCAGTCCAAAAGACATAGAAGAGGCCATTTCCAACATGCCATCCCACTCGGCACCAGGCCCGGACTCATGGAATTCGATCCTAATGAAGAAATGTAAGGAAAACCTCTCAAAACCCCTGGCTATAATGTGGAGAAGGAGTCTAGACACTGGTGACATACCAGATAGCTTGAAAAACGCAATAATTGCCCCACTGCATAAAGGAGGGAGTAAAGCACTACCAAAAAACTACCGCCCGGTAGCTCTAACCTCTCACATCATTAAAGTTTTCGAACGAGTCCTGCGAAGACAAATTTCAACATTCATGGAGACAAATGAACTACACAACACCGGTCAACATGGGTTCAGAGCAGGAAGATCATGTCTCTCACAACTTTTGGAACACTGACAAAATTCTTAAAGCGCTAGAAGAAAAGAAAAACGTGGATGTCATTTACACCGATTTTGCTAAGGCATTTGAAAAATGTGACCATGGTATAATAGCCCACAAACTGAAAGCAAAAGGTATAACTGGGAAAATCGGACGGTGGATATACAATTTCCTCGTAATCCGAAAACAATCAGTAGCAGTAAACCAAGTCACATCTGAGCCTTCGGATGTCAAAAGCTCAGTGCCCCAAGGAACAGTGCTAGCGCCCCTTCTGGTCCTCATGCTAATTTGCGACATAGATACCAACACCAGACACAGTACGGTGTCGTCTTTTGCTGATGACCCAAAATTAAGCAAGATAGTAAACACACAAGAAGACACGGGCCGACTGCAGGAAGACATGAATGTAGTGTTCCAGTGGACCAGGGAAAACAACATGCAATTAAATGAGGAAAAATTCCAATTAATACGGTACGGAGATAATAATGGTGTTAAAGAAATTACAAATTACTTAACAGAATCTAACCACATAATAGAACGGAAAGACAGTGTGAAAGACCTTGGGGTGTTAATGTCTGAAAATATGAGTTTCAAAGTACATGACCAGGTCAAAGTGGCGGCTGCGAAACGTCTAACGGGTTAGATTCTGCATACTTTTAAAACACACGGTGAACTACCTATGATAACGCTCTTCAAATCTCTAGTGCTACTGCGGCTTGAATACTGTAGCGTATTAACATCCCCATACAAAGCAGGTGAAATAAATGACGTAGAGAGTGTACAAAGAAATTTCACTTCGCATATAAGTTCGATAAAACATCTACACTATTGGGAGCGATTAAGAGCACTGAATCTGTACTCACTGGAACGTAGAAGAGAACGTTACCTAATAATATACACGTGGAAAATCGCAGAGGGTTTAGTACCAAACCTACATACTCCGATAGTCATGAAATTCAGCGATAGGAGAGGCTGGGAATGCGAAATCCCCGGGATGAATAACAGGGGTGCTATGGGCTCTCTGCGAGAGGGCTGGTTATCACACAGAGGCCCACGTCTCTTCAACAAACTCCCACGGCGAGTAAGAGACATGAGGGACATCTCGTTAGACAACTTCAAGAGAGCCCTAGATGTCGAACTGCAAAAAGTGCCAGACGAGCCCATCCTCGCAAGGGAGCGAGCTGTCGCTTCAAACAGTCTACTGCACCAAATCACCACCCATAACGAGGGGCGTCGCGCTCCTTGGTGCCGCTAGAAGAGCGGCGAACACATCTAAAGGTATCTAAAGGTAAGGTAGGGTATTTTACACTGTGCCGCCCAGCGTTTTATTTTTAACCCTAAATAGGGTTGTTTCCGTGCTCATTTTCATGCATAAACAAGACCCAGAGTGTAAAACAAGTATCTATCCCTGAAAGGACGTAAACAGAGCTTTCCAATGACACCCGAACCATCCTTTTACGACCACTGGTTCTCTTGCAACGATCGTGCAACACGAGTGCAAAAAACCTAAAATAAGGTAATTTCCGTACATAATTCCCTGTGTAGCGAGTGAGAGGGAGGAGGAGGGTAGAATACAGCTCAGTACATCCACCGCGGTGGTGGGGAGCGGTCATAATGTTATTACGCTCGTCCCACCGCTCAGCTCTCTCTCTCGCAACATTACGTGCTGAAAATGGCACTAGACATATTGGGTGCACCGCCACATAGTCCATATTTATTCAACTCGACATATGTGGTGCGCCGTTGGTTAAGGGTTAAGGTATCTCAAACACATATTTTTTAGTATGCTCCAGCTATCACCAAACGTATTTATTTAGTGCATGCAAAATATTAAACAAATATTTTAAGAGTTATTTCAGATTCAGAAATGTCCAGGCTAACGTATAATTGTGTTGAGCCTTGACAAATGGCTGTCTATCTATTTTTACTATGTCTCTTACTTTGGTATAAACACATGCTGAATAATTCTATATCTCACTTCAGTCACTGCTACTCCCCCCCCCCCCCCCCAACTCACTCTCACTCTCACTCTCTCTCAGTAGAAAATCATTGCAATCTTTCAGTTTTTTCTGAAAACTTCGTGTTTTGGGGAACATTTCAGTTTTCGTTTACTTTTGGCCGTGGGTTGCAAACACTTTCTTTTTGAGCACGCAAGTACACAATGCACACCTGCATACACAATGCACAATACACAATGCACACCTACATACACAATGCACAATACACAATGCACACCTACATACACCACTGAACTATTTATATTTGTAAAGGCTATGATGGGTCTTAGCGTGTTACCATTGGCGGCCATCTTGGGAGGTCAAGCCTATGAAACAAATGAAGGGATGGAGCTCTTCTCTATGATTCGTTTTAAAGCATAAAACTAAGTAACGACATTTTGTATGTTCAATGCTTTCAAAATCAATGCAGGAACATTGCCACTGGACTGGTAATCCAATGGACCCGGGTTCGAATCCCAATATGTCAATGGGAAGATATTATTGGGATGGATTTGTGCTGTACATAGTTTCAGTGCACACCGAAATACCAACAACAAAAATACCCTCATTGTTCCCTGATTAAATAGCAATGTAGGAATCATAGAGTACAGAAGGATAGAGCTGAATGCGTGACGTCACACGGTTATTTTTCCGCGCGTCCTAGGGAATTGGTGGCAGGACTGTTGTAGGGCATACAACAAAAACACCTCAGTCGATTGTCATTATTAGATACTCCTTGATATCTATGCGCCTGGCTTGTCTGCAGTGTTACCAAAGTTAGGGAAATTCCGCAAAATGAGGGGGCATTAAGAGTGATCTAATGTTGGTAAAAACACTTGTAAATTATTTAAAATAAAATAAATATATAAAAGCAAGAGGACAATATTAGGAATACATATACAATATAAAAAAATACTTATATATGATGTAAGCTGTATAACTACAAGGAGAGTGAGAACTGAGCGATCTCTGCCATACCCATAGCTTACTCTGACTGTTCCTTTAACTTATATATTTTCTAGATCTCAAGTGACTGCGTCTTTTCCGTGGATTGACCTCCCAACCTACCAAGATTGGAAGCCAAAGTGTCACATTTTTCCCTTGCCCCTCAACTTTCTCTTCATAATTGCTGAGGGGCACAGGGCCCTGGGTGGGGCTTTGGTTTCCCGGGCGTTTCTGCACCCTCCTCAGCTCCCCGCCATGGAGTGGCTTCGGTCACCCAGGCTTTATTGTGGTCGGCAGGGAGGGTTCTGTGGGGGCGCTCGGTTATGGCCTTGGAATTGCTCGGGGCCTTGGGGCTGTTCGGCCAGGCAGCTTGGGGAACAACAACAACAACTACAAGGAACACAACAAGACTTAAAATGTCATTTTGAATATATATTATTAGTTACATGTTATGTAGATGTTAATTTATAAAGTTGCACTAAAACAGGACATTTCACGAAATACGTTCATAGGTTATACTTATGACACCTAGAGATATTTTGGCCCAGCATGTTTGACGTTGGCAACTCCCCACTCTCACAACAACAATGATGGGGGTAGAAGAGATGTGGCTGTGAACCTCCTCACAATTATGACACTTTAACGATGATCTGGCCTTTACAGTAACATCTACTTATGTCTATTTAACTCTGTCATGTCTATAGAGTCTCTGGATAGCGTAGAATTGATTATTAATAGCGTTATTAGTACAAGGTAGGGATTATTACGAATTAATGGAGACCCTCCCGTTTTCCTTTGCGATCATGCTGCCATCTCTCGAACGTGCGGTTCGCTATTTTCAGATTTGTAGCGTCTCTCTTTCCTCTCTATCCAATCTGTACTCTATGGTAGGAATATTCCCATATTCAAAATATGCTACAGGTGGGTAATGCCTAGTGAGTTAATTGTTCAATAGGTGGTGTTCTAAGAGTGAGGGTCCGAGTTTATGGGAATGAGACTGTGAAGCGCTGAGGCGGAGCAGCTTCAGAGATGAGATTGCTTCGAGCCGGGCTGCTTCGCATGTCTCACTCCCTAGACTGGAACAAGACCTCACGTGCCTCACCGTGTTCAGCGATTGAGTGTGCAGGCTTTCAGCTTATGCCCGAGAGGGAGTAGTTGGAATATAGAAGAAAAAAAATATATAATACAATTATGTAGGCTAATTCTTCATTCACTAATTTTCTAGTATAACTCCATTTATTGGTCACCAATTATTTTGACATATTTGAAGACAGATATGGAATCTATATGCTCTAAGCATCATATTAAAATTAGTTTCAACCCTCGGCAAAACCTATTAAAAAAACCGGTAACAACATGTCTACCTACCGTAAAACGGTTGTCAATACTCTCTTATAGACGGCGCGGCTTTCAGCGACGCCATTTTTTCGTGAACTGGAGAGCTCTACCCTTTAACTTTTGTAATACTATCACGCCATCTGCCAATCCTCATTGGAAATACTGAGTTTAATTTCCTAACTCCTGCGCAATACGTCACGAAACACTTCTGGATTCTTATTGGGGTTTTTTTCTGACCACGTCATTAAACTCATAGATTCCGTCACGCATACAACCAGCAACCTATCAGGTGAGTTTATTGACCTTGATTACGTCATTGCACTGAACCAATCACAGATACACGCCTTCATTTAAGTCTCTCCTCACTTTAGTCATGGACGCCGCTTGTAATGGTTGTTCACCCCTCCCACATTCAGTGATTATTGACACTACAAGGAACAATAGTGCAGCCCTTAAGGTTTTTACTGACCACGGTTGTTTGCCTACCTCTGTTTCCTGCAAACTCTGCTCAAACGAATGTTACTATTATGAAACGGCAGACCAGTGGCGATGCGGTCATTATTGGTTTTTAAATAAAACTACTACTCGTCGTAACTCCTCGTCGAAAACGTGGACGCATCTCTTCCCCACCTACTCCCTCCACATCTCAATAAGGTATGCAATTACGCTTTCATATTTTCGCGGGTTTAAAAACGGCGAAAACAAAATTATTTAAGCAAAACTTGGCTCGTGTTTTAAGGTATTTCCGTAATTGTTTAATCGAAGTCCTCTTATTTTCTAGTTATTAAAAACGTATTCTATGGTGTATTATATGATATATAGAAGCAATAGAACTGTTCAAATGACCTGGGAAGTGTATATTAAACCAAATACAAAACTTTGAATTATGAGGTAAGAGATAATTATGTGTATTTTATCACTTTTCATCCCAAGACCAACGGGGGTCTGGGGGCAGCAGCCCCCAGGATGCCCAGATTACCTTAGGTTAGGTTAGGTTAGGTTAGGTTAGGTTAGGTTAGGTTAATGACCAGCTATGTAAATACAGTAGTGAACATTTGGTTTAGTCTGTGCTAAAAAATCCATTTTCTTTAGCAGGCCATACACTAAACAATTACCCCCTTTTCACAGACAAATACACAAACAATCTGTCAAAGATGCAAATAGGGGGGGTGTGGGGGCAGCAGCCCCACCCATAATACTAGGATAGGTTAGGTAAGGTTGTTAGGTTAGGCTAATGTCCTTTCAAAGGGATATAGGCTTGTAAACACTATGATAAGATTAACATGAGCCAAAAAATTGAAATTAGATTAGTGTAATTTGTTACTCTTAAAACTCGCAAAATCAGAGCCAACTTTTTCCCAAACCTTGTCTTAGGTTTTCCAAAATTCGGGTTTTATGGCTTTGCAATTTCGGGAAACCTGAGCCAAATTTCTAAATGAGGTACTGTCATTTGTTGTCTACAAACTCGCAAAATCCAAACCAGCATTGGGCAAAAACTGGCACGCGCTTTCCAAAAATTCGGATTTATGGCTTTGCAGTTTTGGGAAACCTGAGCCAAATTTCTAAATGAGGTTACTGTCATTTGTTGTTTACAAAACTCGCATAATCCGAGCCAGCTTTGGCCAAAAGCTGGCTCGGGTTTTCCAAAATTCGGGTTTTATGGGTTTGCAATTTTGGGAAACCTGAGCCAAATTTCTAAATGAGGTTACTATCATTTTGTTGTCTACAAACTCGCAAAATCCGAGCCAGCTTTGGCCAAAACTTGGCTCGGGTTTTCGAAATATTGGGTTTTAGGCCTTTGAAATACCTTCAAACCCGAGCCAAGTTTTGCTTGAATACATTGTATCGCCGTTTTATGCATTTAACCCCTCATTTTCCCTCTACTTCATAGCCCTCCCCACTATCGGGCGGCGTGTCTTAATATCGTTGTATAATGGGGAAAACGGTTTCGCCGAGGGTTCTAATTATTTCTAAACACTATATATTGATGAAAACTAACAGGGAAAAATAAAAAAATCCATGGGAAAATTGGTGACCAATAAATGGAGTTTTTCCAATTTTCTTAAATAATTAACTTTTTTTGTGAGGGATTTGTATGAATAATTCTGTCCCTTACGACACTAATCAAAATTAAATAAAGAAAATGGAAGGAATAAATTTAAATAAATAGATAGGTTACCTGGATGTTATATAAAGATGGTATTACCTATCTTCTCAGAAACCCCTAGCTAGACATTGTATAAATGGCCATATATATCAATCGACTTAGCTATCACTGGGGTCCTGGCGTTGTTCAGAGGATCCCGACTATGGTAGGTAGGTAGGCAGGGAGTAAAAAGGTCCTAAACTCCGGGCCGGACACTGGGAGGGAAGCGAGAGATCACGAGACCCTTGTTGGTAGTTCCAGGTTTTAAAGAGATCTGGTCGGGATTTTAATTCAGACCCCTAAGTTAACTATATACAAATTTGTTACCGAGGGTTCATTCCCTTTTCACGAAATCATATAAATAATAATCAGCATTTATAAATTATTATATAATTATCAAGGTAAACAACGTTTCACAACGATTTAGTGAACATAATATCAACAAATTAACGACCCTAAAGCAAACGGTGGATCGCGTATGCTGTCGCGGGAATATTTAAACTGATCCTCTTGACAGTTCTTCTAAACTTATTTCTACAAGGTTTTATAACTAAATTAACTGGGCCAAGGTAATCTTATACAGTACTAAATTACTTAATATTAATTAATCTGTACAATATAATTATACAATCACCGGGTTCTGGTAGGAAATTGTTCACTCTAGTGAGGTTACCCTATCGGAAGGTTGTTGCCAACAGTCCCCAGATACCGGTGTAGTCAATTTATTGCTCACATATTTTTTCATAAACTCATTTTCCATGCACTTACTCATTTATTTTCATACGTCACGCACTGATTTTGTATGCACTTTCAACTTAATATTCCTGCACTTACATATTCTTCATACACTTGTTCTTCATGCACTTAATCATATTTCATGCACTTGCTTATCATTCAAGCACCTACTTAGTTTGCATGCACTTATTCATTTCAACAAGTAACTATAATTGCATTTAATGTATTCAAATATGTTTCAATGGGGCAAAAGTAGAGTTGAATATGTAAATATATAGATACATTATTATAACATAACAATATATTATGGCATATTATAACCCAGAAGCACAGCGTCAGTGTGTGTATGTGTGTGTGAGAGAGATAGAGAGAGAGAGAGAGAGAGAGAGAGAGAGAGAGAGAGAGAGAGAGAGCAGATTCAGGCTTGCGATAATCTTCATTTTCTCATGGAAACTATATTAATGCCCAAATGGCAGAAAGGGGAGAGGGAAGGGAAGTGCGAAGTGCAGAGGGTGATGTAAATACATTAAGTTGCACATGCAATAAAGTTATTATGTGAATGTATGATGAAATAAATACTTAATAAATCTTCATTTCGATCTATCGCTAGACAAATAGGTGTTGAAAAGAGAGAGAGAGAGTGAGAGTGAGCGAGTTGTGTGTTTGTAAGAGAGAATTAGGTGTGAGTGCTACAATGGCTATCTCTTCTGGAAACTAATCTTGGTAATTGGGTTTTGTCTTCCAGATTTATGTGGTAGTGTTTTGCTTCACAATAGCTATAATAATACTGACATGTATTTTAAAATGTATTGACAGAGAAATCTTGATAGTGTTTAATATTTTAAGTAGGTATAATCAAATTGGTTCTCTAATACAATTGTTTTCAGCTGAAACTACCCCCATAATGCTCGATTATTGTGTTATGACCAACCTGATTTATAAAAAAAAAAATTATATATACTTTTGGATTAATGATTAGTATTGTAATATATAACTCCATAATACAAGTTGCAATGGGCCTAGTCGCGCCAGTATCAATGGCCTTCAACCATTCTCCATTCAACCTTTCTTCCAGAATATTGCAGTAAAATCTACAAACATTTCTCTAGCCTAGAAACATGTGAACTTGCATCAGTCATGTTTTGAGGCGATTGTCTGGTCCCGCTAATGGTTGATGGTTTAAATGCAGACAGTCGTCTTCACCTTAGACACATCAACGCTGCAGCTAAACAGAAGAGCGACCCTTCATCTAAGCCATGAGATGACTTTGGGCTGTTGTTTCCTCTCTCCAATGATCTATATTACCTGTGTATACTGTAGAATCAGCTGACCCTGGGTTTTATCCTGCCTGATATGGTGTAAACAAGTGTAGATAAGCTTTCTTGTTGAATCTGTAGGATCCTTTCCCATAGGCTGTGACGTTTACTGGTTTCTTTCCCATAGGCTGTGACGTTTACTGGTTTCTTTCCCATAGGCTGTGACGTTTACTGGTTTCTTTCCCATAGGCTGTGACGTTTACTGGTTTCTTTCCCATAGGCTGTGACGTTTACTGGTTTCTTTTTCTCGTGTATAGCTTACAAAGACAGTGCGCTGTAGATGACAGCCACTAGATCCAATATTTGTATATCAAAATAACCTTTTTGTTTTGCGTTTAAAAGAATCTTGCTGACGGACGCCTATATTCAAATCGATGTATTAGCTGTTCTGTCATAAAACTGTACAACATTTTAATGGGGCGATTGTTAATAATTATGCATGAAGCATATGTTCATCACGTGCACCAAAACCTGTTAGTGCAGTCAATTGCATATTAACATCTCTCTCTCTCTCTCTCTTTATGGATGTGGCGACCCCACCGCCCATCACTTTGTGGCGCATATAACCCCTGGAGGTTGGGACTAGGAATCCTACCTCCAGAATTGGTAGCAGGAGGTTGTAGGCACCAGCCTACAGGGAGTGCTAGGTGGTTGATACGGACAGCTAGAACTCCTGTTTCACCATCTGGCCTCCCTAGCTGATACTTTCTGTGCCTCATCAATATTGAGGGCAATCCAAGCCTGCCCTCCGAAACACCTTCTCCTCCTATCAATAGATTATACTACAAACACCTTACATTCTACACTACCTTTTCTCAAACAAAAAATGACAAATCCATGACCCGCCTCGGACTCCCCAGGGAGGGGGGACCAGAAATGCCCCCATTTGTCCGACCCCTGGCAGCGACTTGCCAAAGTGCTCTGGACCACTTCCTTCTAATCTTACTATTAATTTTTCCAACTTTCGTGGCCTTTCCTCTAGCTTCCACTCTGTGGAACACCACCTCTCCTCTTCCAACCCGGATCTTCTCTTTCTCAACGAAATGCAGTTGTTTGGGACTACTGACAGCAAACCCTTTTATCTATCCTCCTACTATCTCTAGCCTCATTTACAAGCCAAAGGTGGATGTTGCGTCTATGTACGCAACAATCTTGCTTTCTCTTGTGTTCCCAACTTTGATTCTTCTGAATTATCAGCTCTCTGGCTAAAGCTTGAACTCACAAACTAAAGATTTCTGCGCTGTTTGTATCTCCCCTAATTCTACTGACTATACAAAATTCTTTCACTATTTAACCTGTAAAGTCGAACACATACTATCCATCTCTCCTTTCACAGAAATCTCTATCTTTGGAAATTTCAACGTTCACCACCGCCAATGGCTCTCCTCTGTTTCCACTGACCAACCTGGTGAACACGCCTACATCTTTTCTATCTTAAATGACCTAGAGTATTTAGCTCAACAACCCACCCATATCCCGGATCACTTCGGAGATCGGCCCTACATTCTTGACCTATTTCTAACCTCTAACCCTTCTGCTTATACTGTAAATCTTTTCTCTCCTTTGGGCTCCTCCGACCATAAACGTATCTCTGTCACCTGTCCTATCTCTCCGATATGGCCACCCGATCCTCCCAGCCGGAGGCGCTTGTGGTACTTTGGCGCTGCCAACTGGGAGGCTCTTCGGCAGTACTTCTTTGATTTCCCATGGAAGGACTTTTGCTTCTGTGGCCAGGGATTCTCGAAGAGTACTGAACGCATTACTGAGGTAATCATCTCGGTCATGGAAGCATACATTCCATTTTCTTTCTCTCAGTCTAATGCAAAAAAAAAAATGGTTTACTCTCGCTTGCTCTTTTGCTGTCCGCAATAAGGAGAAAACATTTAAACGGTACCGTCGCCTTCAAACTGAAGAATCTTATACTTTCTATGTTTCTGCCCGGAATCAAGCCAAATTTGTTCTTTGCCCCGCCAAGCATTCTTTCATGCACTGAACTATCCAACTTTAGCTCTTCCCAAGCCTTCAGGCATCTAGCCAAAAACCTCTCCAACAATTTTTCTTTTTCGACTTTCCCTCCTCTTTACCACTCTGATGGCACCACTGTCACGTCTTCCTCTGACAAAGCTGAACTCTTCGCTAACACTTTCGCTAATAACTCCACTTTGGATGATTCCGGTGCTATTCCTCCCTCTCCACCCCCCTCTCTCCTACCTATGCCGAACATCATAATCTCTTCCAGGTATGAACTTTCCACCCTCTCTGGGCTTAATACTAAGAAGGTGTATGGACCGGACGGTGTTCCTTCTATTGTACTCAAAAACTGTGCTTCCGTGCTGACTCCCTACCTAGGCAAACTTTTCCGTCTCTGTGTCTCACCTCTAACGTCTTTCCTTATTGGTGAAAGTTTGCTCTCATTCAACCTGTCCCAAAGAAGGGTGACCACTCTCAACTCTCCAACTATCTTCCAATTGCTCTCATTTATTGCATCTCTAAAGTTTTTAAAACTATTCTTACCTCAAAATTTCTTAAGGATTTATCTTCCCATAACCTATTCTCAGACCGCCAGTATGGCTTCCTTAAGGGCCGCTCTACTGGTGATAATTTTTTTTATCATACCAACTCTTGGTCATCCTCCACTCGGGAATTCAGTGAGACTTTTTCTGTTGTGTTAGACATATCGAAGGCCTTCGACAGAGTCTGGCACAAATCCCTTATTTCCCAACTACCCTCCTTTGGTTTCTATCCCTCCATCTATCCCTTTGTCTCTAGTTTCCTTTCCGTCCGTTCCATAGCTGCAGTTGTGGACAGCCACTGTTCCCTTCCTCAACCTATCAACTCTGGTGTTCCTCAGGGTTATGTCCTATCTCCTATTATCTTCCTATTATTCATTAACGACCTTCTCAACTGCACCTCCAGCCCCATTCACTCATATGCTGACGACTCTACGTTACACTATTCAACTTGCCTTCCATAAAGTTATTCACAGAAGGAACTCCAAACTCACGTAAAGAGGCCATACAACACCTATCTTCTGATATCTCTACTATCTCTAACTGAGACAGAGAAAATCTTGTCACTTTCAATGCTTCCAAAACTAAATTTCTCCATCTGTCTACTCGTTGCCCCCTTCCAGAAAACTATGACCTACTCTTCAACAAAATACAAATTAGCCTTCTCTTAACCCGGGAGGTGCGGGGAGACTCTTAAGAGTTCCCCCGGCGCACTGCGGGTAGACTCTTAAGAGCAGAGACTTTGAACACGTACCAAAACCGCGCGTTTATAGCCAGGCGGCTGAAAATTGGTGTGGGTATAGTACTACATGTCAACTCTCGATACCACCCCGCCAAACGCTCGCCCCGCACTCGTGCAAGCACCACCGCGCCAGTAACCACGCACTAGTCATGGAGCCTACACGTCCCTCACGCTCGCTCCCTGATGACACAACCAGCCCTCCTTCTGGTGGTGTTAGCCGCCGTGGAAGGCAGAGGGTGGCTGCCAAAGACCCTAGCTACCAGTACGACACGCCCTACAGCTCAGAGGACGAATCACCAGCACCAAAAGCACGTAAAACACGTGCAAGCAGGGCAATGGCACAGAGGTCATTGGTCTTTCGGGACACTGCCACCACGACCCAGGCCACTGCAACAACCACTACCACCACCACTGCCACCACTGCCACCCCTGCCACCGGTACCAGCGACGCAGGAGGCCGCCCTAGGGCTGCATTACCTGCGGGGGCAGGGAAAATGAAAGGCACGGGCGTAGGGAAAAGAACCCGTACGCCAGCCACAGTGCCCCTACCACCACCAACACCACCAGCCGCCCCTGGCCCGGCTGCCCCTGCCGCCCCTGCTGCCCCTGCCGCCCCTGCTGCCCCTGCCGCCCCTGCCGCCCCTGCCCAAGGAACAGGGAAGGGGAAGGGGAAAGGGAGAGGGAAAGCGACTGGGAAAGCGACTGCTGGCCCTGGTGTCCCTGCCGGCCCTGCTGCCCCTGCCGCCCCTGCCGCCCCTGCTGCCCCTGCCGCCCCTGTCGCCCCTGCCGCCCCTGCCCAAGGAACAGGGAAGGGGAAGGGGAAAGGGAGAGGGAAAGCGACTGGGAAAGCGACTGCTGGCCCTGGTGTCCCTGCCGGCCCTGCTGCCCCTGCCGCCCCTGCTGCCCCTGCCGCCCCTGCCGCCCCTGCCCAAGGAACAGAGAGAAGGGCGACAGGCACCACCATCATCTTGCCATCAAGGCCACGCACCACTGCTGCCCCTGCCGCCGCCGCCCCTGCCGCCGCCGCCCCTGCCGCCGCCGCCCCTGCCGCCGCCCCTGCCACCACCTCTGCTGTCCCTGTCCATAAGACTCCCGCACGTGCCAAAGTGACCCGGAAAACTCTTACACCATCTAAGTATGCCGCCCTGCTGTTTGATGGTGATTCGCAGGACATTGGCAGCCCGGGTTTCGACGACGAAGCCCTAGCACGGGACCAAGGGTGGGGGGATTTGGGAGTGGACAGTGGGAGTGAGTCCGACGTCGGTGACGAAAACGAGGAAGGGCATCGTCTGTCGAGTGAAGAGGAGGGTAATGATGATGAAGTGCTGTATCGCGACCATGGAAGCGATATTTCAGACGCAGAAGAAGACGCAGACGACATTCCGATCCCTGGCATGCCTTCGTTCGATTGGTCTGACGGGGTCAATTTTGTACCTGACGTGCCCCAGTTCAATCCTGGGACGTCAGGAACAACTGACGACTGGCCCTGTGATGATCAAGCGAACGAAAGCGACTTCTTCCTCGCTTTTTTCGACATGGAGGTAATGACGTACATCGTTGCCCAAACAAACGCCTACTACAGGTGGGTGTTTGGCAGATTGGACGTCCTTTCTCCAAAAGCGAGAATACGAGGCTGGGTGGATACGACTGTGGCAGAATTTCTGACGTTCTTTGCCTTGTTGTTCCTCATGCCTCTGATCAAGAAGCATGTGTTGCAACACTACTGGAAGCACGACCCTCTCATCGCCACCCCAACTTTCAATAAGTTCATGACTCGTGACAGATTTTTGTTGCTGCTAAGATTTATGCACTTTGCAGACAACGAAAATCCTAACAGGATTGACAGGATATGGAAAGTTCGGGAGGTGTTCACCATGTTGTTGGAGAGGTATAGGAAATACTTTTACCCCTTCCTCAATTTGGTGATTGATGAGTCGCTCGTGCTCTTCAAAGGACGTCTTGTTTTCAAGCAGTATATCCCCTTGAAGAGGCATAGGTTCGGAATCAAGCTCTTCGTGTTGTGCGACTGTGAAACTGGAATAGTGCTTGACATGATCGTGTATACAGGAACTGACATTGACGTACCGAAAGCCGCTGCCAATGACCCCATGGGCATGTCAGGTGCCATCGTCAGGAAAATGTTGGCACCTTACCTGGGCAAAGGCCACATCATCTACACTGACAACTGGTATACTTCTCCTGCTCTCTGCCAGTTTCTTTATGACAACCAAACGGGGTCATGTGGGACTGTCAGAAAGACAAGAAAGTTTATGCCAAAGTTCACAGGTGATGTCATTCCTCTCACAGATGCCTCCTCCAGTGACACACCTTCAGAAGACGACCTGGCCCAGGAACACCGCGAGAGGCATGTGCGAAGAAGGCGACGAAAGGGGCAGAAATACAAGCAGCTCGAGAAGTGTGGGAAACTGATAGCCCTGAAGTGGAAGGATAAGCGAGACGTCCACCTGCTTTCCACCGTCCACACAGGTGCCCAGGTGGATTCTGGCAAAATCCACTACCGAACCAGGAAGACAATCTACAAGCCCGACATGGTAGTGGACTACACCCAAAACATGCGCCTGGTGGACAAGTCTGACTGTCAGCTGTCAGGTGTTGAGTGTCTGAGGAAGACTGTGAAGTGGTATCACAAGCTCTTCCTCCACCTAGTTGACATAACGATGCTGAACGCCTACAACTTGTGGTTGGTGAAGAAGGATATGGCCCCAAACCAGAAGCTGAAATTCCGGGAGTTCGTGTACAACGTCTCCTACCAACTCCTGGAGAAGTATGCCACCACCACTCACAGACGTACGGCATGGCGTGGGGATCACGTTCCTGACCGCATCCAGCTGGGTGTCGAAAGACACTACACAACCAACACCGAGCTGATTGGCACTCGTCACAGGCAGGTGCAGTGCACCGTCTGCAGCTCCAGTGTGAGGAAACCCCATGTGACCAAAAGAGTCACCTCAATGTGCGCCGAGTGCAAAGTTGCACTCTGCCTGGGTGAGTGCTTCAGGGACTACCACACCTTCAAGAACTACTGAGTGTCGGCCCCTGCCCTGCCCTGCCCTGCCCTGGACTCGCCCCGTGCCCTGCCCTGGACTCGCCTCCTGCCCTGCCCTGCCCTGGACTCGCGCCCTACCTTACCTGACCTGACCTAATTGATCACGCTACCTCATAATGTAACATATATATTATATAATGTATAAGTTCCAAAGATGTCCCTGTGATATAGCTTTTACATTATATAATTGTATGTTTCATTATTTAGTTTATAAGTTTCAAAGATTTACATGTAATATGCCTTATTTTTTAGTATATCAATATATATGTTTGTTATTAGCCTAAGTAATGTGTATAATTATTTTCTTACCTCAAATGAATTGTACAAAAATAAATATGTTTCAATAAATCATGTCAAACCTACTATGATAATAAAATAAAACAATAAAAAAAGAAAAAAAGAAAACAAGGTCATGTCATTGTATTCTTACAATATGATATATTCTATGAATATTTCATATTGTTTGAATACAATGGCATGATCTTGTAAAAAAAATTGTTTATAAAATTGTTTCTAGACAATATAAAACCTTCCCCATAACCCCCTCCTGGATTCGATCCCACTACCCTACGACACTTTGAGTTTTCCAGTCCGCGACCTTACCAACCATGCCACAGGAGCTCATACCAAATATCACTCAAAACTTCGTGTCTACAATCGAAATGACAATATACAAAAAAAAATGAATTATCCCACCAATTTACGTTTGTAAATTGATGGGATTATCAATTATATCATGCCAAGGTTTATAATAGTTTGTCTCTGTCAAGAATTAGTAATTATATAACTTTATTCTGTCAAAAATTGCCCAAACACTCAGCAAAATTGCCCCTCTCAGTGTGACTCCACTCATTTTCACACGGTCAGGCGGTCACGAGGTGACCCTTGCCGCTCCTTGATTCTCCAGCTACAGCAGCTCTGTCTGGGAACAAAATTGGTATAAATACAATAATGGATAAAATACTCTTCACAAATACATTTGTATTGTATAATATTGTAAATAAAAATGAATAATAACTGTGTGGGTGTCGAAAATTGCTCAACCAGCTTTCTTATGTCTCGCCTACGCGCGTATATTGGATTATACATAGTCATGACTGTCATACAAATAATTGCAGTAGGTCTCGAATATACATTTAGATTGCATATTACTTCGAAATAAATAAGTAAACGTTTCTCTGGTGGCAATCTACCCTTTCGCAGGTGTAAGGAGACACCAGTCTATATTTAGCCCTCTATCACAACAGGCAATCTGCCTGTGTTGACTCAGCACCGTCGCTGGTGGTCTATAAATATAGTACTTTATTTACAGTCAATGGCCTACATGTTTCTGTGGTACTTCACATGTGTCTAAAATGCAATGTCTGCTTGCATAAAAATGCAATTCTGAAGTCCATTTATATGTACGACATACGCATGTCTCAGTTTCTCTCTCTCTCTCTCTCTCTCCATTCCTGACTCATGTTATTGTAGACCTGTTGATGGCAACGAACACCAGCCATCTGGTAGACATAAGGGTCAAAATACCAAACATCAATACGCCTGGGGCGCCTCCACAATTATCACTAAGCTGGTTATCTATCTAGAGATCTGCCTGACTTCCATCTCTCCACGACTCACTCACTCACTGCACCCCTGCATGCCTCCCTCCCACCCACCCACCCACCCCCAACCCCCCCTTTCAGGCTTCCGTCTGCTAGAAACACATTCACAATTTGCGTAAATATCGCATCAATTGGGCTATATGCGGTATATTCCTTGTTATATGGGACGCCTACATATGTACACGTCTTTATTATAGCATGAGAGTGCTCTAAATACAAGATTGACGTGATATTTATGGCGTAACACACCCTCTCCCCCTTTCATTCCCACCACAACTCACTCACACCTTGGTTCACGCATAGAAACTCATTGATAATGTGCGTAAATATCGCATGAATTGGTTTATATGCGGTATATATTTTGATATATGGCACGTATACATACGTACAAGTCTTTATTATAGCGTGACAGTGCTCTACGTACAAGATATACGTGATATGTATGGCGTAAACCACACTCTCAGCTCATAAATTGCCGCCAAACCTCCAACACATCTTCATTCCCGCCTAAATATTCTCTTATAATTCCCTTATATATTGCAATTTTTGGTCACTATGAGGCATATTCATTGTTATATGGGTGCCCTACACATGTATACATACTCTAAATAGCCTAAAAGGGCTCGAAAAAGGAGATATACGTGATAATACGCGGTAACCCACCCCCCCCTTCTATCCCCTGCGCGCGTAAATATTCGGCAGGGAAATCTCGCCGCTCGATGACAATCTAGCCGCGCGGTGCCATTCGCTCCACATTTTTCAACTACGGACCGTTCCCCTACCCCCCCCCAGACATTTTTTGGGGGGTCAAATATATATGGGCCGATGCACGCAAACATTCCCTACACGATGATGTACTTTTTATCGAAATTGGCAATAGGTCCCAAAATCATCATAGGTGCGCACAGTCTTACCCTGTAGAAAACCCCCTGTGCGCCGCGGAGAGGTTAATACTCTTGGCGTCTCTTTTTCTTCTAATCTCTCTTGGATATATATATACTCAAACCTCTGTCATTCAGAAGAAGTGTCCAATTTTGGTAAACCACTACACCACGGCGTGATAAAAGGAATCTTGACCTTTTTCTATTTATTTTAAGGAGAAGGGAAATAATACTTGGAAAATGTATTTCAATTAATGCACAAGTTGCAAGATCCATATTCCAGGATACCATACAGTGATGTTTACAAGATTTCCCACGCAACTCAGGTTTTAGAGATTTAATTTTAATTCTCGCCCAGCCAAACATGAAAGTCATTAATATAAACTATATCTCACAAATGCATGTGAGCTAATAAATGTTTATATACTCCCAGCCGGAATCGAACCTCCGACATTCAGAACGAATGTCCAAGTTTTTAATCCACTACACCACGGTGTGATAAAGGAAGCTTAACCTTCCCCTAATTATATTAAGGATAAGGGAAATCCTACTTGGAGCATGTATTTCAATTCATGCACAAGTCGCAGGATCTAAATTTCAGAATTCCAGGATTCCTTATTCCATACGAAGATTATGTTTGAATGAATTGAAATACATTCACCAAGTAGGATTTCCCTTCTTTATATCTATTGGAAAAGGTTAAGATTTCTTTTATCACGCTGTAGTGTAGTGGATTAAAAGCTTGGACACTCTTTCTGAATATCGGAGGTTCGAGTCCAGCTGGGAGTATATAAACATTTATTAGCTCATGTGTATTTGTGAGAAATACTATATATACAGGGTGTTTTAAAACAACACTGCCAGACCTCATCTGCTAATTAGTAAATACAATAACGAAGAAGATTATCTATTTTTCCTTTGCCCCTCAACTTTCTCTTCATAATTGCTGAGGGGCACAGGGCCCTGGGTGGGTCTTTGGTTTCCCGGGCGTTTCCGCACCCTCCTTAGCTCCCAGCCATGGAGTGGCTTCGGTCACCCAGGCTTTATTGTGGTCGGCAGGGAGGGTTCTGTGGGGGTGCTCGGTTATGGCCTTGGCCTTCAACGGGGCCTTGGGGCTGTTCGGCCAGGCAGCTTGGGGAACAACAACAACAACAACAAGATTATCTAAGGACAAAATGCAAAATAATATACCATTAATGATTTAAACCGCATAGAGTAAAATAATTAGTGACACCCAGGTATGAGCTATAATCCGAACACGGGCTAGTGTCCCCCCCCCCCCCCCCCTCCCCCCCAAATAGCCTACCTCTTGCCTCCCATCCCAGTACGAGTTTTGCTTCGAAGCTTTGGAGTCATAACGAATCTTCTCATGTGTTTAATCATCTGCTCGGCCATGGTGCTATCTTCTTCTATCATAGTGATTTGATTTACCTTATGATATCACATAAATATGGATTGTCGTTATTTAGGTGTGTCTCTGCCTTTGTTATTTTATACTCGTTAAGTCCAAGTGACGTATATTGTTTGTTTTGGGTACCATTAGATGATTTTAAATATTCATTAGTGAACACCGTATACTTGTATGTCTACAGCTACGTAAAATCGTCAAACTTCCACCATAAAACTGATAGACATATTTCGTTAGTACTCTGTGATAATAGTAACGTAATGAGGTATTTGTATTGAAACAGTAAATTGCGCAGGAACATTTTTTTCCCATTCAAACAGTTTCACGAAAGATTAATTTACCTATAGCAGTGTTCGGATACCTGACCCAGACTTGAGATTCATTATTTTACCTCTTGGTCATCGTTACAAATGGTGCATATCTTTTTACGCTACTTGGATTATAATACTTAGCAGTTTTCTTCTAATTGCAAAATATCATTACCAATTTTATGTTACTTTGATTTTGTAATTATTCATATGTGATTAGGTCATTAGATATCTCCTCTTTACCTTTTTTACTTGGTAATCATTCATATTATGTATCATATGTTTTGTGCTGAGCTCAGAACCCTGTGTTGCTACATTTCTAAATAACCATTTATCTCCGTTACAATATATTTTTGGTTAATAGAATAGAAATATGTGTATTATATATTTTTATCAATGTGGTCGTCATACTCTGGCAGTGTTGTTTTAAAACACCCTGTATATATATATATATATATATATATATATATATATATATATATATATATATATATATATATACTGTACACACACACACTCAACTTTTTATATTTGAAATCACTTTTAGTATTCGAAGAATATAGGATTTTATTTATTTTATAATAATCCCAACTTGAGTGATACTAGCTACCGCCAGCAGGTTTCAATCGGTTTAGGATATCTAAAATATCAAGGAGGGACGAGGAAAACACGATTTTGTCAAAAAATAATTGATAATCAGTTAAATTAAAAGTGTATACTGTAAAATTATATTCATAAATCTAACATTGTCGACGAAGACTTTATAAGTTGAAATTACTGTCAAATCAATCATATATTATATATAAAACATTAACATTAAATTAGCAATATTAAATTATCAACAAACACCTTTACATAATATACTTACTGAACTTTTCTAATTCAATGTCTTCCTCCTCCCTGCCGCATACAGAACACGGGGTAAATATGCATATCAAATTAGAGTAGGAGACAGCCAAAGGATATTGGATTACCTCGGGGATAAGGATAAACATGTATGTAATGTATAAATGGATTAAGTACGGCTATTACAACGTGTATGATTAATTTATATACAATTCGTATAATAAACACCGAAAGATGGAGATGTGGACGCGTGTTAACATCTTCAGCACGATGACGGTATGTTCATCATATTCTGGTTACCATTAGATGGTTTTCTGTAGCTTATAATCTACCACTAGGTCACAAAGGGGTACCTAAGATCTAAATAAACCCTCTGAATAACATAGGTCCTTCGTAAGCTGCATATAGCCGTCTAATTTTATCCAGAATCAAAGGTAAAGAGTCGTCATCGTGCTGAAGGGGTCAAAGGGAAACTGCAACATAAAACAAGATCAGGTGACAGTAAGAACAAAACATAATTATGGACGACCGGCTAAAGAATATTTATAATATACCTAATTAAGATTAACCCTTTGAGGATTGTGATGCGTTTTGACCGTTTATTATGGCTACCATTAGACGATTTTAGACAGCTTAGGAAGGATCTGTGGGTATTAACAGGGTAAAGACTATCTCAATTAACTCTCATTCTTCCATACACCCTTCCTAATCAGAATATAACCGCCTAATAATAGCCAAAATAAAGTGTCAAACATGCGTGCAATCTCCTTAAGGGGTTAACAACAGTAACAGAAACACAGCGTAATAATATAAAGGGACAGCTTTAAACCATCAAGGTGTCTGTACATACATACTTAACATTTTAACACACAAAGAGCGGGTGGTAGGGTATTTTACACTGTGCCGCCCAGCGTTTTTTTTTTAACCCTAAATAGGGTAGTTTCCATGCTCATTTTCATGCATAAACAAGACCCAGAGCGTAAAACAAGTATCTATTCCTGAAAGGGCGTAAACAGAGCTTTCCAATGACAACCGAACCATCCTTGTACGACCACTGGTTCTCTTGCAACGATCGTGCAACACGAGTGCAAAAAACCTAAAATAAGGTAATTTCCCTACATAATTCCCTGTGTAGAGAGTGAGAGAAGGAGGAAGAAGGTGGTATACAGTTCAGTACGTCCACGGTGGTCGTGGGAAGCGGTCATAAGGTTACTACGCTCGTCCCACCGCTCAGCTCTCTCTCTCAGCAACATTACGTGCTGAAAATGGCACTCGACATATGTGGTGCACCGCCACATAGTCCAAATTTATTTAACTCGACAGATGTCGTGCGCCGTGGGTTAAGGGTTAAGACAGAGTGCTCCACACATACGTGCAGTTTCAGTCTCTTGTGCTAATGGCGCCCTGTTAAGGGCTGCGTCACTTGTCAAGTTTTTTTATTTAAGATTGGCACGTATAGTCCGATCCCAGGTCTTCCTCGGTCCACCCCTTGGTGCAGCTCCCTCCACAATCACAGACCTGCATTTTTCACCCAATTTTGTTCATCCATTCTCTCCACATGTCCATACCATCCCAGTCTACTTGTAAGCATCACCTCGCTAATACTCTTTATACCTAAACGTCTCCTCAGCTCATCATTTGTTATTCTATCCTGCAGCCTGGCCCCCCACACATCCATCTCACCATTCTCATCTCATTACGTTCCATTCTGTTGGCATCCTCTACTTTAACGGCCCATGTTTCTGAGGCATTCGTCATTGCACTTCTAACACATGAGGCATACACCTTTCCCTTCAGAGGGAGAGGCATTCTTTTCATGGTCAGAATATATAGTCAGTATATTATACAGTATGTGCTCACCTCTCACTGTCAATACTGTTAAGGGGAGGGTGCTAATTTTTATGAACCCCCTTTTCCCTCATCTTTAGCCCTATTAGATATTTGATTTTAATACGTTCACCCCATTAGCATGGCGATTTTAAGACATTTCGACTCATTTCTTTGCCAATATTGAGCCTTTTCATGCAATGTAAGTGTCAATTTTCCATGGAGAGCGATAACAAGCCTGTAATTTATTAGGATCCGGCCGGAACAATTTTCTACCGAAAAATGTAAAAACATTTCTTGAAGGGTAATCTTCAGGATAACTACCCAAGCCCACAGTTACCCACAATAATGTAAAGCAAATAAGGCGGTTTAAGGGGGTGAGTTTTAGTTATTTGTTTGTTTATTCATTTAGTATTGCTTTATTTTCCTCCCTAGACCTCCGTCAAGCCTAATATATTTTTCTCAAGATCCCCCTTCGAGATAAATTTGTATATTTTTCGGTAGAAAAAAAAATCCGGCAAAAGGCCGTTTCCTTAAAATTTGCAGGCTCACTATCGCTCGCCAGTAAAATATCAACACCTAATTGTCACGAAATGTCTTTATTGATAAAACATGGGACGAAAGTTCTTATAATAGACACACTAACGCGGCAAATGTTATAACATCTAAAAACAAATGGGGTCTAAACATGAGAAGGAGAAGGGGTCTATATTCCAGCAAAACAAATGGGGTCTAAACATGAGAAGGAGAAGGGGTCTATATTCCAGCAAAACAAATGGGGTCTAAACATGAGAAGGAGAAGGGGTCCATATTCCACCAAAACAAATGGGGTCTAAACATGAGAAGGAGAAGGGGGTCCATATTCCAGCAAAACAAATGGGGTCTAAACATGAGAAGGAGAAGGGGTCCATATTCCACCAAAACAAATGGGGTCTAAACATGAGAAGGAGAAGGGGGTCCATATTCCAGCAAAACAAATGGGGTCTAAACATGAGAAGGAGAAGGGGTCCATATTCCACCAAAACAAATGGGGTCTAAACATGAGAAGGAGAAGGGGGTCCATATTCCAGCAAAACAAATGGGGTCTAAACATGAGAAGGAGAAGGGGTCCATATTCCAGCAAAACAAATGGGGTCTAAACATGAGAAGGAGAAGGGGGTCCATATTCCACCAAAACAAATGGGGTCTAAACATGAGAAGGAGAAGGGGGTCCATATTCCACCAAAAAAAATGGGGTCTAAACATAAGAAGGAGAAGGGGTCCATATTCCAGCAAAAGCAACTACCTCCCCCTTAAAAGAGTGAGAACCAAAAGAGTAACATGAGGGAGGTGCTGGAACACGAAGAGAGAATTAGATAGAGCAGAGCTAGGGCTCATTTCAGCATGTTGAGACTTGTCAAGAATGAATAATGAATGACTGGTTACAAGGACACATGGGAAGCAAAAACATTAGACTGCCACTGTCCATTTTCGCACAGCCGTGAACAGCCATATATTGAAACTACATTCAATCTTCAGCAAGCTTTTTATTTGTTTCAAGAGATAATAAATAGACGAAGGAAAAACAAAGACAAAACAACAAAACCTACAAGCATCCTCCATTATTAAAATGTTTGTAACAATTGGACTTAAACTGTCGCTGGTATTGTAGGGGTTAAGCAGCAGAACGTTTGGGGCAATGCAAGTCAAATAGAGAACATAATATAAGCACATACAAAAAAAACACACATATTGTATATTTATATCAAGTCACGTTGTGGTGAACTAAAAATATGTGGGTTCTCTCATCCGGGGCCTGGATTTATCAATGTTACCATCACATCTTACTTAAATTTATCATTTACCAGCACAGTACCATCCTGATAAACTTCATATTAATTAAGAAAATGGGAAGGGACTGAGATGGACTAAATATCAGCAAGTACACAATGAGTCCTGGATAAGTATGAGTGTTAACATTGACATTATGAGTTATAATGGTGATATATTAGTTAACGAAACCGATCCCAAGAATAGAATTAATTAGAAGTGGGCTATTAAATATACAGGTACAGTATAGCAAATTAATAAAATGTTTAAATACAATATTTGTATAATTACTTTAGAATATAATTTATAGCCTATGCTGATATAGCACTTTGTATAGAGGAATATGTGAAACCAGGCCAGAGTACGTCCCCCACTCCTCTACCACCCACAGCCCCAGAATCTACAGCAGCTCAGATGATCTTCTCAGTCAGAAGCGAGATCCATGTCCCTAGGAACTCTGAATTCTACGAATATATGGCGGCCTATGCAAAGAAGGTGTATAGACGACGCCCATACCATAGCTACAGCCACCCAGCACCCCGACAAGCCGTCGACCAATCAGGCCCCCGGATCACACAGGGGCGACTCAACTCTGGAAAAGTAAGCGGACTGAGCTTTACATAATTTACAAGATTCCTAACCCAACCTTGGACTCGGGTCTCTGATTGGTTGCAACAGGGTTAGCTATTCTCTCTACCCCAGAAAGGTGAAGTGGTACAATATTACTAAGGGCTATGGATTCATCACTTGTAACACCAACAAACGGGGCTATTTTATCCACAAGTCCAATATCAAAAGCCCAAACCCTCACCACTCAGCTCCCTCTCTCGCTAACAATGAAGA
Source organism: Paralithodes platypus (assembly GCA_032716605.1). Classification (NCBI taxonomy): domain Eukaryota; kingdom Metazoa; phylum Arthropoda; class Malacostraca; order Decapoda; family Lithodidae; genus Paralithodes; species Paralithodes platypus. Next base: position 20,122,458 of record CM064515.1, on the reverse strand, counting down.
GGTATAATGCACAATAAAGAAAGGAGATAAAGGACAAATGGCAGACAACGTAATGGACCCAGAAGGAGCCACTTTAAATGGTTCCAACTATCCTTGGCTTAGGAAGAAAGGAACAAAGAGGAATCTTCAGAGCTATCCACCAGCAGGCTTTAGTCATGATCAACTACATGTCAGTACAGCTACTGCCCTCGTTGGTGGGGATACTGAACTCCTCAGGGAGTACATTCCTCGTCTCTTTGCAGCCAACAATCTTCCAGCCATTAACTCCCACCTCTGCCTCATAGAAAACACTTCTCCAGTCAACAACCAACACAGAGTAATACTCAAAGGAGGCGTCTCAACATAAAAGCCCCTCTCAACAGGAAAAACTCCACCAAGATCTGTACCAGTACAAGATACCAACGAAAATGAAGAAACAAATAAAGACTCCATCAATTTAGAAGACCTTGAAGAAGATAACGAGGAACAAGATGAAGATTATGAAGAAGATCATGAAAATGAAGACAACCAACAACCATAAAAGGAACAACCATCACCTCCTCAGACGCCTTTCATCCGAACGCTATTCCAGACCCACGAAAAAACTCTATATAAGCGGAAGGAACAAGGGTAAGAACAACAACACTCACAACCCCTATCACCACAACAAGTATAACAACTCAGGACCTTCGAAAGAATGCTAGAAAAATCAAGAGGAACTCCAACAAAAAGACAAGAAGAAAATAAAGAAAGACCTTCAACATGAAAAACATACTTAGATAAGACCTTCAACACCACCAAGTCGCCTGCGATCAACAACATATAATTATACCATCAGCTTCTTAACCACCACCATCTCCTACCTTCACCTACATCAGCTGCCTCTCCACCATAACGTGACAAAGTTGCTCTCTGAGTGCTCACTCTTGATTCACCAATGAAGAAAACTTTCAAAGAACAGCAAGGAGGATGGCCCTCCACCTTTTACTCTTCTACTTTGCTATTCTTTTCCATCTTTACTTCTCTCTAATTCTTAGAGACCTCTTATCTCCCCAGCCTATCTATCCCTCTTCGTATTGCATTGCATCCTGTACAAGATCAGAGAAGCAGGATCCTAATGCTCCCTAGCCTGTGATTGGTCCAACGAGAATCACCGAACCTTCACTCCAATCCAGGCTGGTGGCCTTATAACCCTCTGGAGCATCCCCCAGACAAACAAGTCCAACTACTCAACATGGGAATACTACCTCCTCCTCCTCCCTCCTGCACCGTCAGCAACTCTCTTAGGCCTCGCAGTTCTCCCTTGTTGAACGTGGAAACAAGGACCTTGAGGCATTAATAGAAATAAATTGTTTTAGACTGGTACGTGAGGCCACACCAAAAGAACGATCTGATAAAAAAGTTCTCGATCCAAAAATAAATTCTTTGGGCGAAGGCGCAGAGTGGAACTAAGAGGAGTTTCAGGACCTTCTGAACCCGGATGACAACTACTTCAAACAATTGTCCCAGGAATGACAGGAAGAGCTTCCTGTACATTCAAAGAGTGGCAGCAAGGGTCCTCCAGCATGAACCAGGCAAATGAACTGGAGGTGCATGCCGCCGCCCGTAGACGAAGGTCCAGCACCCCAGCTATGGGAGGTGTGGCAGAGTGGTCTTGCCACTGGACTGGTAATCCAATGAACCCGGGTTGGAATCCCAATATGTCAATGGGAAGATATTATTGGGATGGAATTTGTGTTGTACCTAGTTTCAGTGCATTACCACAGCACACCGAAATGCCAACAAAAATACCCTCATTGTTCCCTGATTAAATAGCATTGCATGAATAATCCCCTATTCAAAATATGCTACAGGGGGGCATTGCCTAGTGAGTTAATTGCTCAATAGGTGGCATTCTGAGAGTGAGGGCCGAGTCTGGGGGATGAGACGGTGAATCTCGGAGGCGAAGTGGCTTCAGAGATAGAGTTGCTTCGAGCCGTGAATGAGTGCTTCGCATGTCTCACTTCCTAGACTGGAACAAGACCTCACAGGCCTCACCATGTTCAGCTGTAGAATGTGCAGGCTCTCAGCCTATGCCCGAGAGGGAGTAGTTGGAATATAGAAGAAAAGAACAAATATCATAACGCCCTACATCGACGCCCCACACTGGACCACCGCAAAACAATCCCAGCCTTCTCCACAGTAGCTCGAAGCCGTTACGGCTCCATAACTTTATTCATCGACATTCAAGATGTTTGTCAGAACTCTCCCCATAAAGGGCTGGGTCACCAAATAGTGCTACCCAACTGATCTCTGCCCGCTACCTGGACCAGTGAACTCACCCGGATTGTTCTATGACAAGAAAGGAAGCCGGCTACTTGTCGCACACCTGGCCAGCCCGTCTGCCCGGAGGCTAAAGGATGGCTACCCGCTAATCCCCTGTTGACCTGTGAGCTTCCCCACTTGGGTCTTGACTACCACCCGACACTGTATTTTACAGGGAGTTACAAGGATGCTGCATGGTATACCAATCCCTAGTATTTGGTTGCTGAATACAAACTAATATAATATATACAGTATATAATTATATACAGTATATATCATTTTATGATGTTCCTTGTATGACTATTGTATTATTTTGTTTGTATTGTACTCTGTATTTAATATACTGTATATCTTGTGTAATAGACTCCTGTATATTCTGTGTCCTTTTAAGTTTACTCGGCCCTCCCAGTTAACCCTTTCTCTGCGGGTATATTTCCGTCTATTTCCGCCATATTAGGGCTCATTCAGGCACTCCTGATTGATTAGGCAAGTGTCTGAATTAAATTATATGTATTCAGCCAAAAACTAGAAGAAAATAGCTTCAAAATGACACCAAAACGAGCTTCGTAGCTTGTGGGGTTCATCCGCAGCGCTACCATAGACATTCGCTAAAATGAGCAATTCTCGCTAAAGTCTCTCTACATTTGCCTTTGGCAGCACTGTATATCTCGCGAGACTCTGACTCAGCCTTCAGGACGTGTGGCCTGTCGCGCTCCCGCTCCCTCGCACTCGATTTTGCAGGCTTTAAGAGGCTTTAAAAGCCTGTAGATTGCTGTAAATTGCCATGGTGTTCCGGAACGTCTCCCGCAGGGAAAGGGTTAAAGATCTCACATTGTCTACTAGCATTATTAATATAGGCACTTCAGATGGTATGTCAACAGTAGTGTAACAAGTCAAGAATATTTTCCTCCCAAAAGCATCACGTAAACAAATCAATAATTCAACAACAACTACAACAACAACACTCCTAGACGTGTTGTCTTCGAAACACACACATATTTAAATGTTGACATTTACATTTTTGTGAGATTCTATTAAAGATCTTTTCTTAGCTTAACTGAATCTCCTACTTTAAGCTAGAATGTACTAGAGAGGATCGAGTCATTTTAAACTACTCTGTGGAGATAAACACTAACCTAATAATTTCATGTTATCATCAACCCACCAATTATATAACTAAGGAAGACTTTTTCAATCCTGGAAATAATTAGCCTTGCATCAACCAGACTACTTTCAAAGGACAATCATCGTACTGAAGGGGTTATTATATGAAGGATCTTCTAATGTACAGGGATACACTCTTATGCCCCTTTCCCACTTATGCGACTTCATACGATTTTCGTCGCCGAGGACGTAGTCTTGTCAATTCGCAACGAATGTGTGCGACGTCTACGATTTTGACCGTTAAAAACCATTGACAAGTTTACATTCGGCGACGATGTCGCCGATGGGTAAGACGAATCGGCGACATTATGCGATTTCATCGGCAAATTGAGCGATGGTTCGCCGATGACCTCGGCGAGAACTGTCACATTTGAATAAAATATTGCGAAATAATGCGAAGGATGAAAGAATCCTCAGCGTATGTTCTGCGACGGCCTCGGCGAATTAAGCGATGGTTCGGCGAATACCTCGGCAAGATTATCCGATTTTTTTTTGCATATTTTTCATGGCAAAAACATAAGAACATAAGAAAACGGGAGTCTGCAGAAAGCCGATCGGCCCACACAAGGCAGATCCCTGTCACACCCTACCCCCAATTACAAGGCCTAATTATAGACCCAACTCACTAATGCCTTGAGGACTGACCTCACCAAAACGGTCAGAGATCGACACATGATTACGGGGCCGATTGGCCCACACCAAGCAGATCCTCCCTCATACCAACCCAACTCGTCGAAAGTGTACAAATTTATCTTAAAATCGCCAAACTAATGGGCCGAAAGTCATAAAATATGAAAACTAATGGGGTTAAACATGAGGAAGAAAGGGGACCAGAAAAACGACCCATCTCCCCTTAATTCGGAGATTGGCAATGTCCGGCTTCGCCGGAGAAATTTTTCTATCAAATAATGTACAAATTTAGCTTGCTCTCAAAACAAAAAACATATATGTTGGCTCGCTACCAGGAAACCAGGAAAATATTGAAACCTGGATGGGGGTAAACGTCTTAAAACAGTAGGCTGAACGGGGCCGAACGGATACAAGGCAAAGAGAGAGGGAGAGAAATAGAAACAAAAAAAACGAGGAGAGAGGGAGAGAAAGAGAAGAACAAAAAAACAGCGAGGTGGGCGGCTCAATGTTTGAGTTACGGCTTACAAATTGAGCCCACCTCGCCTTTTTTAGTTTTCTCTTTCTCTCCCTCTCTCCTCGTTTTTTTGTTTTTTTTTTATTTCTCTTCCTCGCTCTTTGCCTTGTATCCGTTCGGCCCCATTCAGCCTACAGTTTTAAGACGTTTCCCCCCTCCAGGTTTCAATATTTTCCTGGTGAGCGGTAGCGAGCCAACATATATATATTTTTGTCTTGAGAGCAAGCTAAATTTTTACATTTTTCGAGAGAAAAATTTCTCCGGCGAAGCCGGATTTCTCCAAATAATGCTGGTTCGCTATCGCTTGCCAGGAAGATATCGATACTTGGATGGGGATAAACGTCTTAAAACAGTTGGCTGAATGGGGCTGAATGGATACAAAGCAGAGAAAGAGAGAAAAGGAGAGAAAGAGAAGAAGAAAAAAACAGGTGAACCCCCCACGAGAGGTGCATAGAAAAAAGGGTTGACAGGTTCACTATAGGCCTAATAATTTTGTTTTACCCACCTCGCCAAAGGTGCTCTTTGGCCTCGGCAGGTGTGTCTTGAGCCTTCCGCGATTTCGCAAGGCCCTTCGCATGCCTCGTGCGGAGCATACCTCTGGCGGGTATACTCTCAGCGAGTACTTGTGCGCACGTCGGCGACTAATCGACGAGGAAATCGCCGATGACTTTTGTGCATCGTCGATGTTCTCAGAACATCTGAGACCATCGGCGAGCCGCCGTGCAGCGTTGCAAAGTTTTTTTTTGTGAGAAACCCTCCGCGATGTCTCGCCGATGCCGCCGATGTTCTCCGAGGGCCTCTCAGATCCCTCTGCGATGTTCGACGATGCTTGCGAGTGCTACGAACCCTCGTGAGTCCTCGTCCAAAATTTTGAACAGTCCGAACATTTGCGATGACCCGCGAGGGCCCATGCGAGGCCTTGCGAGTCATACGATTATTATGCGAGGGTATACGATTGTTGCCCGACATGCCACGAATGTGCAAATTTATGGGTATCGGCAATGCAAATCGTATGAAGTCGCATATTGCCCCTTTCCCACTCGTGCGACAACTCACGATTTTCGTCGCCAATGACTTCGTTTTGTCAAATTCGCAAGAATACGTGCGACGTTCACGATATTGACCGTTTCAAACAAATGACAAATTATACTCGGCGAAGATGTCGCCGATGTCGGCGACGCAATCGCAGACATTCTGCGACGTTATCGGCAAAGTGAGCGATGTTTCGCCGATGATCTCTGCGAGGCATGTCACATTTTCAAAAATATCTTGCGATATCATGCGATGATGAAAGACAACTCGCCGAATGTTCTGCGACGTCTTCGGCGATTCAAGCGATGGTTCGGCGATTACTTCGGCGAGGTTATCCAAATATTTTTCCTGGCACAAATTCCTGCGGTGAACGAACGAATCCTCGGCGATCATCGCCGAAGGCCGGTTCCTCAAAAAGTACAGGCTCGCTATCGCTAGCCAGGAAAAACTCGATGCCTAAATGACACGAAAAGTCTTAATATTGACAACGAAATGTGGTGAAATGTCTTAAAATCGACAAACTAATGGGCCGAACATCATGAAATATGAAAACTAATGGGGTTAACCATGAGGAAGAAAGGGGACCAGAAAAACGACCCATCTCCCCTTAATTCGGAGATTGGCAAAGAGAGAGGGAGAGAAAAAAAAACGAAAAAGAAACGAGGAGAGAGGGAGAGAAAGAGAAAACTAAAACAGCGAGGTGGGCTCAATTAGGCTAAGCCGTAACGTAAACATTGAGCCCACCTGCTGTTTTAGTTTTCTCTTTCACTCCCTCCTCGTTTTTTTTTTTCTCTTTCTCTCCCTCTCTCTTTGCCTATAATCCGTTCGGCCTGTTCAGCCTACTGTTTTAAGACGTTTACCCCCATCCAGGTTTCAATATTTTCCTGGTGAGCAGTAGCGAGCCAACATATATATATTTTTGTTTTGAGAGCAAGCTAAATTTGTATATTTTTCGATAGAAAAATTTCTCCGGCGAAGCCGGATTTCTCCATATAATGCTGGTTCGCTATCGCTTGCCACAAAGTTATCGATACTTGGATGGGGATAAACGTCTTAAAACAGTTGGCTGAATGTGGCTGAATGGATACAAACCAGAGAAAGATAGAAAGGGAGAGAAAGAGAAGAAAACAAAACAGGAGAACCTCCCACGAGAGATGCATAGAAAAAAGGGTTGACAGGTTCACTATAGGCCTAATCAGTTTTTTTTACCCACCTCGCCGAAGGTGCTCTTTGGCCTCGGCGAGGTGTGTCTTGAGCATTCCGCGACGTCGCAAGGCCCTTCGCATGCCTCGTGCGGAGCATACCCCTGGCGGGTATATTCTCGGCGAGTACTCGTGCGCACATCGACGACTAACCGACGAGGAAAACGCCGATGATTTTTGTGCATCGTCGATGTTTTCGGAACATCCGAAAGTATCGGCGATCCGTCGTGCGACGGATGTCTCGCCGATGCGCAGCTGATCGCAGAAATCCTCGCAGATCCCTCGGCGATGCTCGACGATGCTTGCAAGGGCAACCAACCCTCGTGAGTCCTTGTCCAAAATGTTAAACGGTCCGAACATTTGCGACAACCCGCGAGGGCCCTTGCGAGGCCTTGAGAGTCAAACGATTTTTTATGAGAGGTGTTGAGACATGTCACGAATGTGCCAATTGTTACGACTGGGGTTCAAATATATCAGGGCTCTTATTCATTGGACTAGTAATGGCATAAATGTTACAACGGAAAGCGCTAGCTCTAACCTCTGATGTATATTCCCAGTGAACAAAGAACACAAATACTCTACAGAGTTCTATATGCAATAATAGGCTATCAAACTCTCAATAAATGTGCGTCTACTCTAGGCTTAATGTTATGTGAAAACAGCCTATTACTACCTATAACCGAAGGTGCTTGGTTATGGTATGCAAAGTAAGGTGGTAAGAGAAGTTACAGCTTACGTTACTTTAATCAATAACTGTCAGGCACTCCTGCATGAAAGAAAGTGCACTAAAGTCCTTCAACACTAACAAGGAATCTTCTTTAAATGTTAGATGCTATAAAGATGCTCGTATCGGAAATGGAACCCAAAAAGGCAGGCAGCGGAACAATGCTCGTGCAGGCTATGCACACAAAAAGGCAGAATATATAATGCCGTCGGAGCCAAGAATATCCTAAACACAACAACAATAATAATAATCGCCACGACAATGCAGTATTCCTATCAACAAAAAGAGCCTAAGTCGTTTGTGTCTCAATACATCAAACTAGGCTGCGGAATGCTTGTGTAATCATAAACGGGTATGCATAAAAAGAGTAATTGGTTTAATATACTTAATGTCTACTATGATTGATAAAGTCTAGCTAGAGTCAATGATACGAGATACTGGTGCGCATGGCATGCTGCATAGCCTAGTGCAAATCTCAAGTCTGTGCGTCAAATATTACGTTATAGGGAAGGGTAGCTCTCTTGAGAAACCTTAATACCGAAGTATTAAGCGTTCTCATGGCGTACCTCAAAGACAAACAATCGAGACTAGAACAGTGCAGAATGGTATAGGCAAAAAGCCCTCATTCGTGCATGCTCTATTCTCAATGGCACACAGACTAGAATTTACTCAATCAACTCCAGTTCTCAGGTATGTCGTGCCGCTTTTAACTAAAGCCAGCACTCATAGGAAACAATACCTTATAATATCAGACTCCCAGTCTAGCATTATCTAATCCAGCAGAACACTAATAATTAAAGGAAGCAGTAATATGAAAGCCAACCAATGCTTCGTGATCCACTTATCTTAACAACCAAACATACATAGGTTATATCAGACCTTAACGCACAATACAACTGGCCAGCATTAAGCTGATTTTGCAGAGTTAACCAGAGGGGATATAATGTTAATAAAAGGTGGTGAAAGATATGGAAAATGAGAGAGATAGGCAGAGGAAAAGATTCTCAGGTGCGAGCGGGGTACAGGTAGCAAAGGAAAAAGATGGGTGCGTTCTAGAAACCAGACCTGAGGGAGAGAGTGGCGAGGAACTGTATATATACTCGCACTAGCTCGAGCCGCGTGGGAAAACAGCGGTTACAAGTCATCTAACCACTAGCAAAGCTTACAGCATGGTAAGGGCCTCTCTCCACCAACCCCCGCGAGGCAGCCAGCCGTGACGTCATCGAGCGGGACAAAAAACACTGCGCGCCCCCTCTCACTCTGTTCTACTCCCTCTCTCTCTCCCAGATCCCATCATTACTAGTTAATGATAAAACATATACTTTACAATTAAATATATAAAGCCTTGACATGGGCGAAAACAAAGAGCCATTCTGGACTGCCCATGACACAAGCTTTCATATGAAATAAAGCACACTCTAATACACAAACTGTAGCCCCATCCACTTCCCTGGCGATCCTAGCGAGTCACTGTAGGACAAGCCATGCGGTTCTAACGGAGTGGTTAACGTCACACACCCCCCCCCAAGATTTTTCCCAGAGGCCCCCAAGGCTCACAAAAATCTGATGGTTAGAACCCATGCTATATCTCCACTTCCCATCACCCAGCGGCAGTAAAATATCTGGCACAGTTCTTCAACAAAACATTTTTCAAAATTATAACCCTCCCCAACACCATAGGTTAAATTATATGTAGTTATGCTCCTCAAGAGCGAGCTTCTCTAGCCCAGCATTCTGAGAGGAGTGCAACTCAGAATTACTGCTATAACATACTAAAAAAATTCAACTATCAAAGAAAGAGTTTTTATTTGATTTTTATGTTTATAATTTGTTTATTTCGGCTGCACTATAGGGGCAAGCCTAGTTTTTTCTTCTATACCAAACGCTCAACTCCTGCTTTACGACCCAATACGCTGGGCTACAACCGCGAGCCAACAAGCACCAAGCGCAAAATACTATTCAAACTAAAGCAGGAGGCTACCCGTGTGTCAATCTACCCAGGATCATATACCCTTGAACGACCATCTGCAACCACGTTGTCACAACCGGCAATATGGCGTATGTCCAGGTTATATACCAGTAACCTTAGTGACCACCTGGTCAGCCTCATATTCCGATTGTGAAACTGGTCCAAGAACTTGAGAGGGTGATGATCTGGGTAAACTACAACGACCGGACCATAGGCTGGAACACAGACCTCGAAATGCCTCAGAACAAGTACAACCGCCAGCAGTTCCTCCTTGACAACAGAGCAGCTCCCCTGGGCCGAATTGTACTTCTCCGAGCAGAAACTAACAGGATGCTCCAGCCCATCATCGTCCCTTTCCACAAGGACGGCACCAGCCCCCACACCACTAGCCTCCGTTGCTAGTTGGAAAGGTAGGCTAAAGTCAGGGGCCCTGAGGATCGGGTGAGTGCACAACAGGTGTTTTACTTCTCTAAACACCTTCTCACACTCAGGCGCCCATTTGAACTTCTTATCCTTCCAGTTATCCTCCACCTGAGCTTGACTGTCCCGTTCTCCTTCTCCACCTTGACTGCTAAACGTCATCACAGGCACAGTGAGAGGCTCAGGGGGGTGCCTCCCATACTCCTTCACAGGATTATCATGACATAACTGGTTGCGCTTCCGTCTGTCTGGAGTGGCTACCAAGTAAACCAGGTCCGATAGCTCCTCCACCACCCTATAAGGACCAGCGTACTTCGCGGATAAGGGGTGACCTACAAGGGGCAGTAGAATCAACACCTCCTGACCCTCGTGAAACTCCCTGAGTTCAACCTTGAGGTCGTACCTGTCCTTCCTGAGGGCCTGAGAGCTAGTCAAATTACGGCCAGCCAACTCCAGACTGCGCAACATCCGTTCTCGACTGTTGAGGACACACTTGAGCATAGAACAAGGTTTTTCTGCGCCCTCCCATACTTCTTCAACCATATGGAGAGGCCCTCTGACACGGTGTCCAAAGACGAGCTCATTAGGGCTGAATCCCAAACTCTCCCCAGGTACCTCCCACACAGCAAACAAAACACATGGCAGGCCAAGATCCCAATCCCTCCCACTCTCAAAGCAACAACAACGAAGCACAGATTTCAAGGCTGAGTGCCATCGCTCTAACACACCCTGGCTCTCCGGATGATATGCAGATGACACAACCCCAACAATCCCATGCTGCGGCATTGCTTGTACAAAGAGGCTAGAAGTGAAGTTGGGTCCCCGGACTGACTGAATCCCCTGTGGGTAACCATACCGGGAAAAATACACTAGCAAGCTTCGGACCACCGTTTTCGCCGACCCATTTCTCATAGGGTACGCGTCAGGGTACCTTGTTGCTACATCTCCCGACTGTGCATCACTGTCCTCCTTCAACTCTTTCGTCTTTTTAAGCCCATCCTCTGCCCCTTCAGGAACAGTTACTGGGTCTTCTCCAGACTCGAAATGTGGTCCTAATAATGAGTCCCCGAGAAGGTCCGTTGACACTAAACTCTCAACCGCATCAACTTCCAACCCCTTCTCGGTACCCTTCCTCCGCTGATCTAAAGATTGTTGACCAGAATGTGACTCCCTGGATGCAGAATCTCCGGTGACAACACACTCCATAGGCTGCCCCGGACACTTCTCAACCCACTCCTGCTCCTCCCTACTCACGTCGGCCGGCTTCTCGACAACGACTAAGGGTGGAGCCTCAGAAGTAGGCCCCGCAAAGTCGTTGCCAAGAAGGAGGTCGACGCCCCCAACAGGTAACTTCTCCACAATTCCTACATCCAAGTCACGAGTCACACCATCAACTTCCACCTTCATTCTTACAAGCGGGTATGACCTTGTCGCATTAACTCCCTGAACCACAACCACCCGCGCCGCATTGACAGGTTTACCAGTGAAATTTCTCAACAGTGTTTGCGATGCCCCAGTGTCACGCAAAATTCTCACCTCATGTCTTCTACCCCCCCACTCCACACAACCGAGTCCCCCTGTGGTCACTAAAGGCATCACGGACAGGGAATAAGCCTTCCGGATCCTTCTGCACTGGCAGTGTATTTACCTCGGAAGAAATGCCTCTAACAAACTCCGATGTCCTCTTGAACACTCCAATGCCGTGAGCAAAAGACACGGCTGCCGGAGGAGGTCGACTAGGGCACTCATTTGCCTTATGACCCTCCTGGTGGCACCTAAAAAACAAATTTCGGTTTCGGCCTATACTGTGATGTAAAAGGCCCCTGACTTTTCACATACAGTGTGGTGGTAGGTTTGGCTTCAGTTTTAGTTTCATTGCTCTTTGGTTTAAATGTGTCATTGCTACGGGGAGGGGGAGGATAACGGTCCCTAGCACTTGCATCGTACTTCTGTGAGGACCCGCAACCCCGAATCAACGACAGCCGTAGATCAGCCATTTCTGCTGCTTCTACTAGAGTTCTTGGGTTTTTCTCCTTTAAGTTCAAAGTTAGATCACCGCCCGTGCTCTTAAAGAACTGCTCCAACATCATTAACTGCTTAACTCCATCAAACGTTGTTACCTTCTCAGATCGGAGCCAGTTCCCCATAGCATCGGACAAGTCCCGGGCGTGTTCCAAAAAGGTGCTATCTCTTCCCTTAGTTACACCCCGGAACTTCAAACGGTACGTTTCTGGTTGCAGTTCGTAAGCCCTCAGGACAGCCTCCTTGAGATCCTCGTACACAATACATAACTCCAAAGGTAACGCATCGTAGGCTTTAAGACCCTTGCCTATTAATCTAGAGGATACAAGTGCTGCCCATTTATTCTCTGGCCACTGGTGTTCCTGGCACTTCTTCTCAAAGCCTGTGAAAAATTCTGTTACACCACTCTCATCAAACACCGGAACCAGTTTCAATAAGTGCGAGAGAGACTGCTCATGAACACGGTTACCAGCCCCAAGTCGCTGTCCCGTCGCCTCCACTCGCGATTTCTCTACGTCCATGTCGGCACAGTACCTAGTCGACTCTAAATCCGCTTGGATTTTTGCTAGCTCTATGTGCTGGTGACTTTTTCTCTCTTCTATCTTGGCTCTCTCTTCTATCTTGGCTAATTCTATTTGCTGCTGAAGCTGAAGCTGAAGCTCAGATGCCCTGATAGCCTTTCTCTCTTCGATCTTAGCTAATTCTGTTTGCTGCTGGATCTTAGCTAATTCGAGCTGAAGCAATAATTCGGGAGTTAACCCTTGAGGAGGTGAAGGTGCTACAATGTTTGAAATTACCGGTGGTCCCCCCAGGGGCAACCCCCCCTGCCAGTCACCACCCACCTGTGGAAGCGTACCCGGGGTCGGCAAACTACTGGGATGGCTGGGAGTCGAGTGTAGGGGAAGCATGGCCGAAGGGCTCTGAGCACTCAACCCATCTCGCTCACCAGTCACCCTGCCCAGTACACACGTTATCAAGTTATCCTTGGTCATGCTGCTAGTAACCGCATGACCGATAGCTGTGGCCAGGCATTGAAGACCATACCGATCCATACCCTCCAACCGCTCGGCAGTAACAGGCCATTGCAAAAATATCCTAGCATCCTCCTCACAGTTCACCCGATTAACCCTTTCATCATGCTGCTGTTCCTCAGTCTCGACATTACGTACTGTGTCTCCATTCTCCTCTGATCCGGTATAAGACATGATGCTCACAAAAATTTCCCACCTCAATATTCAGAAAACAAGTACCCCAAACTCTTATACCTCAATATACACACACAAATTCTCGGAAATACTCAAGGGCTATACTATGTTCCAAAAAAAAAATTATTCTTGCTGATCCCCGCAAAATATTCTCCAAAACAACAAATGTTCCCTGCTTAATAAATGTAGGTTCACCAAATCCTAGGTAAGGTCGCCATTTGTTACGACTGGGGTTCAAATATATCAGGGCTCTTATTCATTGGACTAGTAATGGCATAAATGTTACAACGGAAAGCGCTAGCTCTAACCTCTGATGTATATTCCCAGTGAACAAAGAACACAAATACTCTACAGAGTTCTATATGCAATAATAGGCTATCAAACTCTCAATAAATGTGCGTCTACTCTAGGCTTAATGTTATGTGAAAACAGCCTATTACTACCTATAACCGAAGGTGCTTGGTTATGGTATGCAAAGTAAGGTGGTAAGAGAAGTTACAGCTTACGTTACTTTAATCAATAACTGTCAGGCACTCCTGCATGAAAGAAAGTGCACTAAAGTCCTTCAACACTAACAAGGAATCTTCTTTAAATGTTAGATGCTATAAAGATGCTCGTATCGGAAATGGAACCCAAAAAGGCAGGCAGCGGAACAATGCTCGTGCAGGCTATGCACACAAAAAGGCAGAATATATATAATGCCGTCGGAGCCAAGAATATCCTAAACACAACAACAATAATAATAATCGCCACGACAATGCAGTATTCCTATCAACAAAAAGAGCCTAAGTCGTTTGTGTCTCAATACATCAAACTAGGCTGCGAAATGCTTGTGTAATCATAAACGGGTATGCATAAAAAGAGTAATTGGTTTAATATACTTAATGTCTACTATGATTGATAAAGTCTAGCTAGAGTCAATGATACGAGATACTGGTGCGCATGGCATGCTGCATAGCCTAGTGCAAATCTCAAGTCTGTGCGTCAAATATTACGTTATAGGGAAGGGTAGCTCTCTTGAGAACCTTAATACCGAAGTATTAAGCGTTCTCCTGGCGTACCTCAAAGACAAACAATCGAGACTAGAACAGTGCAGAATGGTATAGGCAAAAAGCCCTCATTCGTGCATGCTCTATTCTCAATGGCACACAGACTAGAATTTACTCAATCAACTCCAGTTCTCAGGTATGTCGTGCCGCTTTTAACTAAAGCCAGCACTCATAGGAAACAATACCTTATAATATCAGACTCCCAGTCTAGCATTATCTAATCCAGCAGAACACTAATAATTAAAGAAAGCGGTAATATGAAAGCCAACCAATGCTTCGTGATCCACTTATCTTAACAACTAAACATACATAGGTTATATCAGACCTTAACGCACAATACAACTGACCAGCATTAAGCTGATTTTGCAGAGTTAACCAGAGGGGGTATAATATTAATAAAAGGTGGTGAAAGATATGGAAAATGAGAGAGATAGGCAGAGGAAAAGATTCTCAGGTGCGAGCGGGGTACAGGTAGCAAAGGAAAAAGATGGGTGCGTTCTAGAAACCAGATCTGAGGGAGAGAGTGGCGAGGAACTGTATAATTATATACTCGCACTAGCTCGAGCCGCGTGGGAAAACAGCGGTTACAAGTCATCTAACCACTAGCAAAGCTTACAGCATGGTAAGGGCCTCTCTCCACCAACCCCCGCGAGGCAGCCAGCCGTGACGTCATCGAGCGGGACAAAAAACACTGCGCGCCCCCTCTCACTCTGTTCTACTCCCTCTCTCTCTCCCAGATCCCATCATTACTAGTTAATGATAAAACATATACTTTACAATTAAATATATAAAGCCTTGACATGGGTGAAAACAAAGAGCCTTTCTGGACTGCCCATGACACAAGCTTTCATATGAAATAAAGCACACTCTAATACACAAACTGTAGCCCCATCCACTGCCCTGGCGATCCTAGCGAGTCACTGTAGGACAAGCCATGCGGTTCTAACGGAGTGGTTAACGTCACACAATTTATTGGTGTCGGCGACGAAAATCGTGAGTTGTCGCATCAGTGGGAAAGAGGCATATGTGGGAAAGGGGCATTATAAAACTATGACCTAAATTCTGATTTCAAATTTGTTGACTTAAGGGGGAGGGTATTATTTATTGGTCGATATAATTATTTGTATATTAGTTGTCTTAGTTTCCTCCATAGACCTCCATCAAACTAATAAAATAAACAATAAATCCCAAAGATCCCCCATCTAGATAAATCTGTACATTTTTGGGTAGAATTATGTCCCGGCCAAATACCGGTTTTTCCTAAATTACAGGCTCGCTATCGTTCGCCAGAAAAAATAAAATGATCCCTAATGTCAAATAAATGGGGCTAAAAGTAATATAATCGCCAAACTACTGGGCCAAATGTCTTAAAATCTGAAAACTAATGAGGCTAAATAATGAAAGAGAATGGCCCAGAAAAATAAACCATCTCCCTTTAAAGTTTCATTCTGCTGAATTTGTTATGTAATGTTTACCATTCACTTACAAATTAATTAATTTTCGGAACGGTATAAGGACATCAAAAGGTCAGTTGACATTATTAAGTCTGTTATAATATATAATTGCACTTAATTAATTGAACAAATATACTGTATAATTATATAAGACTCCCTCAGATATCATTTCCGTATATACCCTTTCAATACGAGTGATACTTTTAATACTTACACGTTTGAAATGAACTAAATTACATATATAAATGAAAGTGACAATCATATTGGTTTATCAAATAGTTTGTTTTAACATTTCTTGCCTTCCCATTATATCCGCTGATCTTAATTATTTTCAAAAGTATTTGGAAAAATATGTCAACGGGATTAAAGGCAGGTGACATCACTTGTTTGGAACAAGTATAGATATATCACTTTTGCGTATACAAGTATAAAATAATATGAGGATAGTTTAAATTGTGGATCTCTCTCGAAGTCAAGGAGATATATTTTTTCGCTGGGTCACAACTCCACTTGGTCAGCTACAGATGGTTCACACTATGGCCGGGCCGGCAACTTTTGATCGATACCTTATTCTCATAAAATATCTGGATTATTTTGAGTTGGTATCGACGTTTAGGGAGGGGGTAGATATTTAGATTACAATATTCATATACAAGTTGAATTAAACAGAATAACAAAATAAAAATATAAATAAATAAAGTTGACGTTCGAAGCGCTTGTGTGAATCAGTTTTAAGAGAGCACTTAAGGGTGTGTGTGTCAGCTGCTGGGTGGCCGGGATACCGTTATGTTTATCCAACCCAGATAGGACATACCTTTGTATACAATTGTTATGTATAATATACTGTATATAGCAAATCAGTATGACCTAGAAGCATCGCAGCGGCATTTGAGGCTTGTAGGGAGTCAGAGATATGATAAATGGTTGGTGGAGGGAACATAATAAATGGTGTTGGTACCATTGTACAGTGCAACAATACTTTCCCATTTATCATCATAATTATAATGAGACTGGACACTGAGATGGGAGATCCAGTAATTCGATATGTGATACTTACTCAGAGTTTCAAAATACGGCACCACTCGGCATCATTCGAACAATCCTCCCCAACCCAGTTAGATAAAAAGGTGCGTCAAGGGTGGAGTGGTCAGACCTATTGAGCAGTTATTGGCTTCAACAGAGTCCGTGCCCAAGTGGCTTTTGTTGAGGGTCACCTGGGAATTGTGTGTATGTGTGTGTATTGAAGTGCATGTGTGTTTCTGTATCAATGAATGAGAGAGAAAAAAACTCTTATTCTCTCTATTTCACACACACACACATACACGAAACCAAGCATTCCATGCCAAGAACTCGACTCTCTAAGAAATAAAGTCATCAGATAAATCAGGACAGCAAAAATATCATACTACCAAAAGCAAACTTCAGCACCTCAAACACACAAATGTCAGCGTGTGGTTTAGTAAAATCCAAGAATTGTGTGGTCTCAAAAATCGAACTTCCACCTTCTGTTTGAAGCATCTATCCAGCAGTGAAGTAGCTGAAGCAATCAACAACCAATTTGACACAATCTGCCAGTAACTAACCAAACTTAATCACAACCTACTCCCAGCTTACCTACCTGCTCCTGCCCCTCTGCCAATTGTATAACAGTATCAAGTCTGCTACTGTCTCCAAAACCTACACCACTAGATCTACCAATCCGTCTCTATAAGATTAATTAGTTAATAAAAATAGGACTTCAGAAGCTATCAACCCTTTTGAATTATTAAGCCAGCACACTGTAAGTCGAGTATAACGTCAGGACTGGAGCCCCTTTTCGAGAACTCCAGTCCCTTAATGTCTATAAGAGTTTGCCCCTGAACTCGCCTTACCTCTTATATCCATAATAAACGCTACTTTTCAACAATCTACGTCCCTCTCAGAATGAAAACACTCATGCATCACCCCAATACCTACAGTAAATCAACCAACCCAAATTAATTTAACGAACTACAGCCCATTGCTATTACTCCCATGGCAAGTTTGATTTGGGAAAGCTTTGCAGCTGCATGGACTTACTCTGATATATCCAACCAACTAGATCCACGCCAATATGGTAACATTAAAGCTTCATCCACCACTCACTACCTCATGAACTTCCTCGATTTCAATCATAAAAATCTCGAAAACGTACCCCCTCAACTAGTGTACTTTTCATTGATTTCACCAAGGCTTTCGACTTAGTAGATTACACCACAATCATCGCCAAATCACTACAACTCGGCCTCCGTGAGAATCTTGTCTCCTGGTAAGCAAATTTCTCCACAACCGCCAACAGGCCGTCAGATTCCAAGGTAACACTTCTTCCTTTCAAACACTCACCTGCGGTGTCTCTCAAGGTACACGCATTGGCCCACTGTGTTTTCTCATACTAATTAAAAATGCTATTCAAGACACTCGACACTGCTGGAAATATGTCCATGACACTGCCAACATCTCTCCAGACTACAGCAGTTTTCAATCAACTCTTTACACATTACTGACCTGGACCTGCGATAATCACAACACTATAAATATACATAAAACGGTAGTCATGCATTTCAACCTCGCCTCAAAACCTATCCCCGCACCTACACTTAAGCTTGGCAACCATACCATTCAGGTGGTCCACTCTATCAAATTATTGGCCATCCTCATTCATGACAAACTACAGTGGGATCCACTTGTAAATTATTCTTTCATATTATCATCATTCGGGGACTACATATGCTACGTACACTAAAGAAACTAGGAGTCTCCACCAATGACATGATACACCTATGCAACACATTCATCCTACCCAAGCTCTGCTTGTTTGGTCTTTCTCACTTAATTTAACACAGAAATGTATACTGGAGAACATCCAAAAGAGAGCAGTGAGGATAATCTTAGGACCAAGCTACACACACTATCAAGACATAATCACTCTACTAAACCTCACAACTGTATCAGACCTCCGCATACAGCAACTCCAGCAATTTGGCACAAAACTGTTGAATAACCCATGACATCGACACTTTCTACCCATCGAAGCCCCTCCCTCACAACGAGCTACCCGCCACCACAACCAACTCGTCCTTATCAGAGCTCCCCGGACAGACCGCTACAAGAACAACGCCATTCCTACTATTGTTAATTTTATATATTCATACTAATTTAATTTACACCTTATATACACCTACCTGTGTTTGATTGCATGTGTAAGTATATTTAGGTATATGTACAGTACACATTTAAGGTTGTACGTGGGGTGTATAATATAAATCTCTATCCTGTGTTTGTATATGGCAAGATTCTGGAGTTCTCGAAGAGGGCCTCCAGTCCTGACACTATTCTTGTCTTACAGTGTGCTGGCTTAATAATCCAAAAGGGTTGATAGCCTCTCAAGTCCTATTTTATCTAATTAACTATTGTATATTAATATCATTATTATTAGTATTTGTTATATTATTATTATTAGTAGTAGTATTAGTATTCTGCACCCGCACACACATGCACCGCACCCTAACAGTCAATACCATTAAGCCTCTCGCTCCCTACCGGCCCCCTTAGTTCTATCGTTATCTGAGCGCCTATCCTTAACTCAGGAATAAATACATTTAGAGTGTGTCTTAACTTTTATATTTGTTTTCAATTACTACTCTCATATATGTCACAATTGTTTTTAAAATCATATTAAATAAATTTAGCCTTTTATTACCGAATTTGTTTTCCTTAGACAAATTGTTTAGTGTGAACCAGAATATATAATAATATTTAGTATTACAATAGAGTCGTTGTAATTCATATTATGTGTGTTATCTTAATTAAACACAAAATTTGCTTTCTATACTTCAGGCTTCACGAGAGTGGGGCTTCGATGATTATAAGTTAGTTTCACTTGCCGCCAGGTGGCTACATGCCACAACTTCCAATGATTGAACAATTTAACAACAAGTCCAAGCTGGACTACAGGTCCAGAAAGGTCCAGAAAATGGATAGAAAATTGGCTCAGCGACAGAAAGCAAAGAGTAGTCATAAACGGTAAGGCATCTAAATGGACCAATGTAAGTAGCGGGGTACCCCAGGGATCGGTACTAGGACCAATTATCTTTCTAATTTACATCAACGACATAGATGAGGGTCTCATCTGTACAATCTCAAAATTTGCTGATGATACAAAAATTGCAAATAGCGTACTCTCAAAAGAACAAGTTGCCGATATGCAACACAATCTAGATAAATTGTCATGTTGGGCCCAAATTTGGCAAATGAGTTTCAATGCGGATAAATGTAAAGTACTACATATCGGATACCTAAATGAGAAAGCAAACTATTCGATGAATGGCACTCAGCTTAAGAATGTAAACAGAGAAACTGATCTGGGAGTAACAATATCGAGCAACCTAAAACCGAGTCAACAATGTTCAGAAGTTGTTAAGAAGGCAAACAAAATAATTGGCTTTATAGGCAGGTCATTTGAGCATAAATCCAAAGAAGTTATCCTAACCCTTTACAATTCCTTAGTCCGCCCTCTTCTGGAATACTGCGTTCATTCCTGGTGCCCTTATTACCAAAAAGATATAAACAAGCTAGAACGAGTTCAACGTAGAGTTACCAAAATGATACCTAGCCTAAAGAACAAACCATACGAAGAGCGTCTTAGAGAATTAAATCTATTTCCTTTAACCCAGCACAGATTAAAAGGTGACTTAATTCAAGTGTTCAAAATCATCAAAGGCATCGACAATGTGAACTGTAGTAAGTACTTCACTATCGACCAATCTAATTACACGCGGGGAAACGGTTGCAAAATTATTGGTAAATCTTTTAACTCACACGAATCTAAGAATTTCTTCTTCAATCGAGTTGTCAACTTGTGGAATGGGCTTCCCCGAGACGTTATAGACTGCAGCACCGTTGATTCATTTAAACTCCGCTTAGACAAATATCTCGCATCAAACCCGCGACTGACTGCGTTTGTAAATGAATAACTTTATTTTATCTCCCCCTCAGTTACTAACCCATCTGTCCCCTACTAACTTCTTAATCCTGCCACGGACATTAGTTCCAGGGCAGTAGTTCCCTTTCCAATGTTCCCTTACCCACTCTAAACCACTGTTTGGACACTTGATCCTCAGTGTTTTGGAGGACAAGCAGCCTAGAAGGGTCACTAGACCTGTTGTTGCTTGATTTCCTTTGTACTCCTTTGTAGGTCCGTGCGGCTGTGTTAACTCCTAGGCGAATGGCGCGACGCTCAGTATGAAATGTAAAAACAATTGACTCTGTTACGGCCTAGAGGATAAATTGACTCTGTTACGGCCTAGAGGATAAATTGACTCTGTTACGGCCTAGAGGATAAATTGACTCTGTTACGGCCTAGAGGATAAATTGACTCTGTTACGGCCTAGAGGATAAATTAGTGTATATGTATGTGGAAGATCATTAAATTTCGTTAAAAAATATACACCAAATTTAGTAACAATCATTTCATAACTTTGAGAGCCACCTACGCTGGCAGAGATATGCACTATATTGATCGTCTCCAATATTTAATCACGTCTTACTTGGAGCATATTCTATCTGCTCACCAAATTTCATGGTCATCGGTTCATAACTTATGAGATATCTATTTTACAGACTGTCAGACAAACGGAGGCAAAAACATAACCTCCGTCCAACTTCGTTGGCTGAGGTAACAATGAGAGGCACTCTGGAAAGTGAGTACCATACCTCCTCCTAAGCTGGCAGAGTTACGCGCTCTACCGATTGCCTCCTCAATGTAATTGCTTCTCCCTTGGTGCATATCTATCTGCCCAACAAGTTTCATGTAGATTGGTTCATAACTTCAAAAAACTTCTTCCTTGGTGCATATCTTATCTGGCCTCCAACTTTCATGACAATCTGTTCATAACTTTTTGATAGGCTTATCTTCTTTACAGACAAACAATCAAACAACCAGACAAACAAATGGAGGCAAAAACATAACCTCCTCCAACTTCATTGGCAGAGGTTATTAAAATATAGTACCATAGTACGCAATGTATTTCATTACCACCGGACCACAGTTTCTATCACTCCTGCAGAAGGGAATCAACAGCGGGGCGCCCTGGGCAAAAGTTGAAAATAGGACTCTAACCATTATGTCTACGAAATAGATGAGATTATGTACATGTTCAAGTAAAAATTAGTACTATCCCCAAACTATAACCGTTTTCAATTTACGTCACTTCTGTGGAATTGGGCCTGTCGTAGCGCTCAATGGCCGACATGTTGGATAGAATTATTAATTGAAAGTATCTGTATGTACTACCGCCAGTAAACCCTTCTCTGTATCCTCCTACTATCTCTATCTTCAGTTTCAAGCCAAAGGTGGATGTTGCATATATGTGCGCAACAATCTCGCTTTCTCTCGTGTTCCCAAATTTGACTCTTCTGAATTCTCAACTCTCTGGCTAAAGCTTTCTTGTCACTCTCAAACTAAATATTTCTGTGTTGTTTATCTTTCCTCTAATTTTACTGACTATCCAAAATTCTTTGACTATCTAACTTCTAAAGTGGAACACATTCTGTCCATTTCTCCTTTCTCTGAAATCTCCATCCTAGGAAATTTCAACGTTAACCACTGCCAATAGCTCTCCTCTCATTCTACTGACCAACCTGGTGAACAAGCCTACATCTTTTCTATCCTAAACGACCTAGAGAAGTTAGTCCGGCAACCCACCCGTATTCCGGATCGCTTCGGAGATCTGCCCAACATTCTTGACTTATTTCTAACACTCCAACCCTTCTGCTTATACTTTAAATATTTTCTCTCCTTTGGGCTCCTCCGACCAAAAACTAATATCTATCACCTGTCCTATCTCTCCGGTACGGCCACCCGATCATACCAGCCGGCGACGCTTGTGGCTCTTTGGCGCTGCCGACTTGGAGGCTCTTTGGCAGTACTTTTTTTATTTCCCATGGAGAGACTTTTGCTTCCATGGCCGGGGATCCTTGGAGAGTGCTGAATGCATTACCGAGATTATCCTCTCTGGCATAGAATCATACATTCCATTTTCTTTCTCGCAGTCTATTGCAAAAAATCTTGGTTTACTCACCCTTGTTCTACTGCTGTCCGCAAAAAGGAAGAAGCATTGAAACGGTACCGATGGCTTAAGACTCAAGAATCTCATTCTTCCTATGTTTCTGCCCGGAATCAAGCCAAATCTGTTCTTCGACTTGCCAGGCACTCTTTCATCAATAATACATACACTGAACTATCCAACTCTAGCTCTTCCAAAGCTTTCTGGCATCTAGCCAAAAACCTCTCCAAAAAAAAAAATCTTTCTTGTCTTTCCCACCCCTTTTCCACCATCACTTCTTCCTCTGACAAAGCTGAACTCTTCACTCAAACTTTTGCTAGAAACTCCACCTTGGATGATACCGGTGCTATTCCTCCCTCTCCACCCCCCTCTCTCCTACTTATGCCTAATATCCAAATATCTTCTAAAGATGTACTTTCTACCCTCTCTGGGCTTAATACTATGAAGGCGTACGGTCCAGACGGTGTTCCTCCTGTCGTACTCAAAAACTGTGCTTCCGTGCGGACTCCCTGCCTAGGCAAAATCTTTCGTCTTTGTCTCTCCTCTAACGTCTTCCCTTCCCACTGGAAGTTTGCTCTCATTCAACCTGTCCCAAAGAAGGGTTATCACTCTCAACCCTCCAACTATCGTCCAATTACTCTCATCTCTTGTATCTCTAAAGTTTTTGAAACTATTCTTGCTTCCAAATTTCTTAAGCATTTCTCTTCTGATAATCTGCTCTCAGATCGCCAGTATGGCTTCCTTAAAGGTCGCTCTACTGGTGATCTTCTTTCATATCTTACGAACTCTTGGTCATCCTCCTTTCGGAAATTCGGTGAGACCTTTTTTATGGCAGTAGACATATCGAAGGCCTTCGATACAGTCCGTCACAAATCTTTAATTTCTAAACTACCCTCCTTCGGTTTCTAGAAAAACGGCACATCTCCCCTTAACAGACAAACACACAGCCAAGATAACAATACCCTACCCTTACTATACTGTCAGGGAGCGGGGTTAATATAGTAATCATGCCTTATACTCTGTTTCATTTCATCTGGCAGTAAAATGAATACCTTAACAGCTAATTTATCGATACTTAATGGTAAAATATTGAACCACTCTGTCTCTGTGCCTGTGTCCATCTGGGCCTTTGTCTCTAATTTCCTTTCCAGCTGGTCCATAGCTGCAGTTGTGGATGGCCATTGCTCACTTCCTCACTCTATCAACTCCAGTGTTCCTGCTCCGTCCTATTTCCAATTCTTTTTCATATTTTCATATACGACCTTTTCAACTGTACCTCCAGCCCCATCCATTCATACGCAGACGACTCTACCTTACACTTTTCATTTAGTTTTCCAGAACGCCCCAGCCAGCAGTCCCTCAAGGACAAACGTAATGTAGCCATAGAACACTTATCTTCTGATCTAACTACTATTTTCAATTGGGGCAGAGAAAACCTTCTTGCCTTTAATGCTTCTAAAACCCAATTTCTCCATCTTACTACCCGTCCGGAACTCCCAGAGGACTATCCCTTATTCTTCAACAATACAAAAATCAATCCTTCATCTTCTCTCAATATTCTTGTTATCTCATTTTCTTCTGCTCTCAATTGGAAGGACCATATTACCAGTCCTGCTAAGGCAGTCTCCCAGAAGCTGGGTGTGCTCAATCGCCTCAAGGGGTTCTTTGCCCCTGCACAGCTTCTTGCTCTGTACAGGGGCACAGTGCGTCCTTGTATTGAGTATTGTTCACATGTGTGTGGAGGATCCTCTCACACCGCAATCCTAGACAAAGTAGAAATAAAAGCCTTTCGTACCATTAACTCCCATCCACTCACCAACTCTCTGCAATCTCTCTCTCTCTTCACCACAAAGTTGCATCTCTCTCGCTATTGTATTGCTACTACAATAATTAGTGTTCCTCAGACATCTCACAGTGTATACCACCTCCTCTACGTAGAGAACGTTGCACCTGTCTTGCAACACAATCCCACCCCTACTCTGTGCAACTCTCCAACCCAAGAGTGAAACGTTACTCTCAGACATTCTTCTATTCAACAGCTGAGCTCTGGAACTCTCTCTCAGAATCAGTATTTCCCTCTTCTTATGACTTAATTTGCTTCAAACTCCGCGTGTCCAGGCATTTTGGCTCGAACGTCCCTTGATTTTGGCCCTGTCACTCGTTCAACTCTGGGGGAGGCACCCGCTAAACGCAGTTCTGCCTTTGTCTCCCTCACTCACATAGAAAAAACAAAAACATTGTGTGGTTCATTAATCACATAGAAATAACCGATCTCATTTGTTGTCACTCTTGTAGAAGGGAGACAGTAGCGAGGGGCCCTGGGCTAAAGTTGGAGATTGAATTCGTTATGGTCAGGGAATAGATCACTCTACAGTATACAGTATGCATGTGAATTAAATTAGCAAAGCAAAGACCCCAAAAGACAGCCGATTACATTTTCCATCTATTCCTCTAGAAGAGGCTCTAAAGTTAACAGCCAAGGGCGAAGTATTTTAAAAGTGCCCTCTTCAAGCCTGATTAATAAGCAAGAGTCTATGCATAAATTGCCTTAGCAATTTCCAAACAGGTGGCGATTTAATGTTTGACCACTACTGCAGACGGCACCGATTAGCAGAGTGCCTAGAACGAATTTTAAGAAATGGGTCCGTTAAGGCCTAAAGCATATATTCGAGTATATGCGTGTGTAAGCTCATTAAATTTGGTTCAGTAATAAACCGAGAAATAGCACATTTTGATAAGCATAGCACTACTGCAGAGGGAGGCTATTTGCGGGGCCCCCTGGCAGGAATTGAAAGAAAGGGCTGAGTTACGGCCTAGAAGATAGATCATTTATATGCATTTGAAAGGTCATTAAATTTGGTTCAGTAATAACCGAGAAATAGCAATTATTTATAAAGTCGCCCTACTGCAGAATGTGGCGATTTGATGGGCGCCCAGGCCGAAATTTGAAAATATGGCTCTGTTACGGCCTAGAGGATAGGCCAGCGTATATGCATGTGAAAATAATAAAATTTGGCTCAATGATAACCGAGAAATAGCCCTTTTTTTATATCGTTCGCCCTAAACAACAACAACAACAACAACAACGACATGAGTGGTGACTTGAGGTCCTCGCTTCGCACGGACCTAACAACACCGTACCAGATATTTGATATAATTTGAGTTATTCTTTTGGTTATTTTATGGTACAAATTGGTTAAGAAAGAAATGTTTGTTATATTTTGATGTTCTTTTGCTGCCATGATAGTGAAGAACACCTTAAAACTGTAAAACATGGTTATCACCTTCTCAAATTTTTGAGAAGTTCACCAGTTCCAATTAATTAGCAATTCAGCGATACATTTGTTTACCATAATGTCCTCTATTTGGCCACTCCTTCATGATAGCAAGGACAATTGTAAACACCCCCAAACAAAAATAAGATCTAAATTAATATAAATTACGGCATCATTTTGAAAAGATATATAGAATCATCTCTGTTAACTTTGTAAAGTATAATAAGCTTTATTAACTATCTCACCCTTCCCACCGAAGGGTCCTCTGATGCGGGTCATTAACACCATAAAGGGCTCTCGAATATTGACATCATCCATTATTTACCATGGAAAAATGTCTATCAAGAAACAAGAATTCATATAAATTAAATGTGTTAGTACTTATAAAGTAGTGTGCATCGGGAAAGAATGCGAAGGAGCGAATACATTAAAGCGACTTTAACTGAATATTTGTCATTATTACGGCTATGTAATATTGCTCGGCCACCATTATTGCCTCGCTGACACAAAACAAGGAATTATAATTAGTGCATTAATTTTTTTGTAATTAGTGTATTAGTGCATTCATATTGTTTTAAGACTTCCGTTTACGTACTGTGAAAAGCCTGTTATCCTTTAGGCAAATTTAATATATTGTAGAGGTAACATATTATAATGAATACATTCCTCATCATAAATACGTGTTGCTTGCCCCAAACACGCAAGCAACTGTGGCCTTCAACCATCCGACACACCTCTTCATTTTTCATGTACACCATGCGTGGTGTACTTAGGTATACATCATTATTCCCTGGGCCTCACATGGTGGCAGGGCCCAGTACTGTACTGAGCTCATGATACTGGTGGCATTACTACCGAGGATGGCTATCACTAATCTTTACTTGAGCCAAAGACGTTCCCGAGGTTCTCCTGTAACTGCTCTAATTATATGGTCAATATCATTCGCTAGACTCCTGATCTTTCGTACACCAGAGGCTCGACCTGAAGACGTCTGGCGAGGATTTGCTATATTTATCACTTTCTATTTTATGCCATACGGGCAGCCTCACCTGCTTTGTTAGCTTTTGTGGCGATATTGGTCATTGAGAAAGTGCCGACACATAAGCCATCCCACATGAGGCCTCGGCCATTATTATAAGGGAAAGTGGTCACCTTATCTGGCCATTTGCTGACATCTCTGGCAAGGCCAGGGGGTTCAAGGAATGAGACACAGTTAGCACTCTGCAGGGCCCGTTTTCTGACATTATTTAGTGTTGAGTGGCTTGGCAGGTGGCCTGCGCTGTGACTACATGAAAGGGAATGGTGAACATGAGCATCCATCAATGCATCACACTTGCAAGTGTGTGGGGTGGCAAACTGATTCTCAGCGATCTCAGCGTTTCAGCATCCAAATGAGCTCCAAGAGGTGGGATGGAGATGGCGTGTAACCACAAACTGCTCTCTTAACGATTGAATGTCTGAAGGCGCGCTTTAACAACCTGGTTCATATTGTTCAGGAGACTCTCTCGTCTTATCTTCGATGAGATTAGTATCCCGACAAGTTTCGAATCCCTAGACTCCTCTTCAGGACTCGGTATTAGTTATGAAGAAATTGATGCTAAGTGTCTCATTTGTCTATCCTTGTTCTTGTATTAATATTATATAGTATACCCAAATTGTGTGAGGGTCCTTCCTTCCTCATGGATCCCACTGCATAAAACTGTCACTAACGAGCAGTCCCCCTTCCCCTCTCACAGTAAGTGTTTTTCTTATCTCACTCTCTACCATTATCGCTTACTCTCTCCCCTCTCTGTGTAGAATGTATGTATTATTTAGAATAATATTATTATATTGTATTCTAATATCAACGAAACTACGGTACTTTCACCACGATAGTCATTCCGATATGAAGAATCAAGATATTTCAACTAGTATAAAATATAACAAAAGTCACCGGTACAGAAGGTGTTAACAGATGAAGATGAAATTTATACTTAGAGAACTGTCCTGTTATATTTGGTTACCACAATGTTCGGTCATCAACTCTTTTGAAAAGTTACTCATCCATCTTGCGAATATTTCAATATGAATAAAGGTAATATAAAAACATTTGTCTGTGTGTCATATCTGTGTGTCAATAGCCAATAGTAAAATAAATGATAGTAGTGGAGGAGATCAATGGTCAGGTTGACAATAAAACAACATCAGTAACATGAATGATGGTAGTGGAGCAGATCAATGGTCTAGTTTATTTCATTTATTTGTATTATTGTTATGTGGATGAGGGACCAAAAAGGCAGAACTACCTGTGACGAGTGCCTCCCCCAGAGTTGAAAGAGTGACTGGGCCAAAATCAAGGAATGCTCGAGTCAAAATGCCTGGACACACGGAGTTTGAAGCAATTTAAGTCATAGGATTAGGGAAAGATGGATTCAGGGAGAGAGTTCCAGAACTCAGCTGTTGAATAGAAGAAAGATTGGGAATATCGTTTCACTCTTGGTTTGAAGAGTTGAACACAGTAGGGGTGGGATTGTGTTGCAAGTCGTGTGCTACATAGAGGAGGTGGTATGCTCTGAGAGAGCTCTGAGGAACACTGATTATTGCAATAACGGTAGAATATTGAGAGAGATACAACGTTGCAGCGAAGAGAGAAAGATTGCAGAGAGTCGGTGAGTGGTCGTGAGTTAATGAAACGAAAGGCTTTTTTTCTACTTTGTCTAGAAGTGTTGTGTGAGAGGATTCTCCCCACACATGCGAACAATACTCAATACATGGACGCACTGTGCCCCTGTACAGAGCAAGAAGCTGTGCAGGGGTAAAGAACCACCGGAGTTGGTTGAGCACACCCAGCTTCTGGGAGGCTGCCTTAGTAAGACTGGTAATATGGTCTTTCCAAGAGAGATCAGAAAAGAAAGAGACCGAGAATACTGAGGGAAGATGAAGGTTTGATTTGTGTATTGTTGAAGCATTAGGGACAGAACTGTGGAAGTTGTTGACGGGTAGATAAATAAAAAATTGGGTTTTCGAAGCATTGAAAGCAACAAGATTTTCTCTGCCTCAATTGGAAATGGTGGATAGAACTTATATTTTCAAAAAGCATTTTACAAAGTGCCTCATTGCAGGCTAATGTCAACAGTGAGTGCACTAAGTATAAATACAAAGGTCACAAATTGGTTTGAAAATTGGCTAACAAGTAAACAGCAACGAATGGTAATGATGTTTCTTCTGAGTGAACTTCAGTCACTTTTGGAGCTCCACAATGATCTGTACTTGGCCCACTTCTGTTTATCATAAATATCAATGACATCAATATTGCTCTGTTGAGTGTGTTCTCAAAGTTTGCAGATGATATAAAGCTTGGAGTAAATCTGAAGGACTCCAAATGGATTAAACAGCTCAGGATTGATGTTCGCGATGGCAAATGCCACTAAACTTGGAAAAGTGCAAGACGATGCATATCGGCCAAGCAAACCCCAAGTCAGGCTTTTCACTATTCGGAATGCCTCTGGAAGTGACTGACTTGGAAAACGATGTGGGTGTTCTAATCGGCGGTGACCTAAAGTTTTCCAAGCAGTGCATTGAAGTAGAGAAGAAAGCTCAGAAACGATTGGGCTATATAAACACATCAATCGCGCCATTCATATTTTTTAAACGCCCGCCAGAGCGAAAAAGATTACCCTCAATTCTGACAAAATTTGTTATATTAACCATATAAATCAGTATTACTGATCCATATGCGTATATTGTACTTGTATAATGAACATGTGAACATTGTAGAATTAAAAAAATAGGTCAAAGCAGCAAATATCCAGTCAAAAACTGTATATTTGTGATGAGAGAGGTTGGTGGGAGCTCGACATACACCCCCCCCTCTCCGACGTCTCACGAGATACTAGCAACTAGTAGCGAGAGACAGCCATCTCCCGTGCATATCATCGTGTGGAGGGAAGTGGAAGGAGGTAGGGAGAGTGGTAAATCAACGTATTTCAGGCGGGAAAAGTAAAGGAGCAAGACATTGGAGGGAAAATTAGAATAAATGGAGAGGGGTGAAGTGGAGGGAGAAATGGGGGGAGGAGAGGGAGGGGGAGTAAGACACATGTTAGGGGAAGGCAGGAGGTGGTGGTAAGGAGGCATACCACCCAATCACTTATTGCTTCCATTTCACCAGCACTGGGGTATTTTTTTTCTTTTATGGGCTATCTTCTGTGAGGCCTGTCGCGTTTGCCTACAGTAGGACATACTTCTGGAAAGCCTATCTCGCTTTTGAAATATTTAACCCATTCATTACCAGCGACGGCTCACGTCCGTCACTAAACAAATTATGCGTCAGTACCAACGACGGCTCTCATTCATCAGCAATATGTGATCCTAGTTCTGCAAATTCCTAGCAGGAGCAGGGGTGGACTGGCCCACCGGGAAACCGGGAAAATTCCTGGTGGGCCCCCAAAGTAATTACCCAGTGCGCCCCCGTGATGGTCGGACATTATTTCAGCGCTGGTTGACGATCAGCTGATGGCCGAATAAATCACTTGCCTGAGCTTAAAAATGCACAGGCAAGCTATTCTTATTAGTATTTTTATCTCCCAGAATGTTGGACTAACCTAACATAAGAGCTTCATGTCATATCACTAGGTCTACATTGTGCTAGTCTTGATTTTAAACATAATGTTTTTCACATGAACTACCTTCCATCCTCCTCTTCTAAGTTATTCCGAGTAGCATATCTAGGCTATAATGTTTGTATTAGGATAGCCTACCTAAACTTTTGTATTCTGAAGAAATTTTCCCCATGTGTTTGTGTGTGTGTATGTGGGTGTGTGTAACTCGCTCATCAACTTGTTCGTCTAGGGGAATGCATGCAATGCAAGATAAGCTTGAAAATTAATGATTATGTTCACTCCACTAAACAATTTACTCCTAAACTCGATTAATGAAATTAACAAACACATGTGGCAGTCCGGGGATTCGAACCCAGGACGCTCACCCCGAAAATCAACACACTTATGCATTGCACCACGAAGACAGTTAAAAGAATGTTGCTCAAGCCTACGATTTATTATGCAGTTTCGAATCCTGCATACCAATCTTAGCATGTACAATATCCCAACTGCACTATCGGAGGCTATGAATATGTGAGAATGGAAATAGTAATTAATGGGGCACTTAATTAACCCAAGGGAAGGCCTCTCGATAAACTACTACTGAACCAGAATTAATTATTATGTTCTCTCCACTAACCAACTTTACTCCTAAACTCGATTAATAAAATTAACAAACACATGTGGCAGTCCGGGGATTCAAACCCAGGACGCTCACACCGAAAATCAACACACTTATGCATTGCACCACGAAGACAGTTAAAAGAATGTTGCACAAGCCTACGATTTATTATGCTGTTTCGAATCCTGCATACCAATCTTAACATGTACAATATCCCAAATGCACTATCGGAGGCTATGAATATGTGTGAATGGAAATAGTAATTAATGGGGCACTTAACCCATGCATATTAGGTGTTGGTGTACCGTTGGAGTGACTGTAGATACAAGTGTAGTCTGCACGAAGTCAATTGTGTCTTTTCTGTCTGGGAATCGAACCCCATTCCTCTTGGTTGTGAGCCAAGCGTTCTATACCTTCATGGTTCATAATGCAAATTTTATGTTACAGTTCTGGAAAGTCATGTAGAAAATGCCTGTTTTGCTGTTTCCATATTATATTTAAGTATACTTTATACGCATCTGCATGCTCAAATTTGTTAATTATTTGATACAAACCTTTAATTATATGTTTATTCCTATGAGCTGGATATGAATTCAAGACTATGGAGGTGAAAGAAGAATGTGAGTAGTGCTAGGTAGGTGGTGCTATAATATAGCTAAAACTGTTGTCAAATATTGAATGTATAAATCACTCCACTGAAATCGTTCAGCCAATGGGTTACCTCTATTGTCTCGGTGGTAGAGTGCTGGTCTTGTACCTGTGAGGTCCTGAGTTCAAATCCCCCTCTGGAGGGGAATTTACCTGATACTCTACTGTTCCTCCAATTTTCTAGATATTCTTCTTAACACTTAAAGAGCGGGGCCTGACTTAAGTCCGTATCTAAAAAGCAGCAAGTTAGGAGCATTATTAAGGCTTTAACCCTTCTTTAGCGGCCTATGCAGTTTATTTATATGTACCGCCCAGCAGGGTGTTTTTAGCCAAAATAGGGCTGTTTACGTGATAATTTTCATGCCTAAATAAGACCCAGAACGTAAAACAAGTATCTATCCCTGAAAGGGCATAAACAGAGCTTTCGAATGACACCATAACGATCCTTTTATGATGGCTAGTTTTCTTGCAATAACCGTGCAACGCGAGTGCAAAAAGCATGTAATTAGCCACTTTCCCGATACAATTCCGTATATAGCGAGTGAGAGAGGTAGGAGGGAGGTGAGATTCGTGTCAGTAGGTTCGCTGCGGTGGTCTGGAGCAGTCATACACTCGCTACTCTCCTGCCACCACTTGTCTCTCTCTCTCAGCAACATTACGTGCTGAAATTGCCACTCGAGTTATGTCGAGCGCCGCCACATAGTCCAGCTTTATTTAACTCGACTGATGTGGTGAGCCGCTTTTTAAGGGTTAAAGGGTTAAAATCAAGTGCAAATGGCCGGGAGCACAGCAGGCCACACGGCCGACACCCAGGGCTTACCGCCGCCCACTGACTCACGCTCCCTCTGTTCTCGAGAGGCCGGCAGTGTAGCCAGTAGTGAGCGTAGCTGGAAAAAATATGCCGCTATACGCTAAACTCCCATGTTGGTGGTACCACTGCATCAAAACGACGAGTGCTACGTAGCTCATTCTGGTCTCATTTTGAAGCTTGTAGCGCCTAGTTTTTTGCTGAATACATTTCTTTTCATGCAGATACTTGATTGATCATTCAGGAGGGCCTGAATATGCCCAAAATAGCCCAAAACCCCCCGCTAGATGAGGGTTAAGGGAGTAAGCCAATTCAAAGTTGTGGCTTGGGGGGGGGGGGGATGGGAACTATATATATATATATATATATATATATATATATATATATATTTGAGGGGAGGTGTGGCGGAGTGGTCTTGTCACTGGACTGGTAATCCAATGGACCCGGGTTCGAATCCCAATATGTCAATGGGAAGATATTATTGGGATGGAATTTGTGGTGTACCTAGTTTCAGTGGATTACCACAAAGCACACCGAAATGCCAAAAAAATAAATACCCTCATTGTTCCCTGATTAAATAGCACTGTATGAATATTCCCATTTTCAAAATACATTACAGGGGGGCAATGCCTAGTGAGTTAATTGCTCAATAGGTGGCGTTCTGAGAGTGACGGTCCGAGTCTGGGGGATGAGATGGTGAAGCACTGAGGGAGGGCAGCTTCAGAGATGGGACTGCTTCGAGCCGTGAATGGGTGCTTCGCATGTCTCACTCCCTAGACTGGAACAAGACCTCACGGCCCCCGGGCCTCGCCGTGTTCAGCGGTGGAGTGTGCAGGCTCTCAGCTTATGCCCGAGAGGGAGTATTTGGAATATAGAAGAAAACAAAAAAGAAAATTATATATACAGTATATATGTATTTGTGTATTTTTACATAATACCTTAATATAGCTTCGCATATGGCTTCAAAATGCTCCTAGAATTGCTTGTATTTTAACACATTTTAGACCCAGTCCGCCACTGAGCAGGAGCTGCTAACATGACTTGGAGGCATTGCTATGAGGAGTTGGCAACACTTCTCATGGTCCCTCTCAGCTACTCCAGGCCACCTGAGTCAGTCACCCACCAACTCTCGAGCTGAGAGGGCGTTGTCTTGGTACTGAAGGGTACATTTAATTTACTATGCCATGGTACAGTAGGGGTTAATGTGTTTGACAATGTGGATTATAGCAAAATATTTAGTCTCGATAAGAATACAACATGCAACCATAACTGAAATATATAACTTGAAAAGCTGAGCACTAGTATTACTGGAGACTTGTTATCATAATTATAAGATCTGTTCTACCTGGATCAAACTTCCCTCAGATGTTGTAAACCGCTCTTTAGTAGATCAAGTCAAGAACAGAGTATAGTAGATAGTATGTTGCACACTATGTAATGAGTGTAGTGCACTACACTAAACAATCTATCTCCTTCCACCTCGAGTAACGCCCTGGAATGGACTGTAAAGTCTTTGATATACTAACTATTCCTTTAGCTCTCTTGTCTCTCTCTCTCTCTCTCTCTCTCTCTCTCTCTCTCTCTCTCTCTCTATATATATATATATATATATATATATATATATATATAATTATATATATATACAGTATATATATTGTGACATCTGGAACATAACCAAGATGTGACATGTGACCAGACCAACCTGTTGAACGCGACTTTACACCTACGTGACGAGAGAGAGAGAGAGAGAGATAGAGAGAGAAAGCAGCCTAGCTCATGTGGATGTGACATTCCACACATCCTTCACATTCCTCAAGTTCCCGCCAAAGCGAGCGAGAGGGGCGGGGCACCTGTGACGTGATGAGCAGCCCCCCATTCCCCCACCAACTTCTAACACCTGGTTGGGTCCCGCACACCTGTTCTCGTCGGTAATTGGCTCTCACACCCTGCCTGCATCGGATTGGATTAGGCACCTGTTTCCTGACTTCTGATTGGATTAGCTTGGTCCAGGAAATGATATATAAGCCGGAGATTTGATAGTTAAAACTAGTACTTTATTACCTGGGGAGAGACGAGCAGTGTGTTGGGGAGACGAGACAGAATTCACAGGCTTGTATTATAGGTGTTATTATATGTTAAGCAGCGTCCGGGAGCGACCTCTTACTCGTTAGTTAGGGATTATTCGTGACTGTTAATTAACCAGAGGTATGTCGGAAACATACACTCATTTGATTTAAGATTTTGTGATTGGAGAATCATATATGTTTAATTAGAGAGATGTATATTTTGAATTACTGTTGTGACGTTAACCACTCCGTTAGAACCGCATGGCTTGTCCTACAGTGACTCGCTAGGATCGCCAGGGCAGTGGATGTGACTACAGTTTATGTATTAGGGTGTGCTTTATTTCATATGAAAGCTCGTGTCATGGGCAGTCCAGAAAGGCTCTTTGTTTTCACCCATATCAAGGCTTTATATATTTAATTGTAAAGTATATGTTTTATCATTAACTAGTAATGATGGGATCTGGGAGAGAGAGAGAGAGTAGAACAGACTGAGAGGGGGCGCGCAGTGTTTTTGTCCCGCTCGATGACGTCACGGCCGGCTGCCTCGTGGGGGTTGGTTGAGGGAGTTCCTTACCATGTTGCTAGCTTCTTTGCTAGTGGCTAGAGGACTTGTTACCGCTTTACTCTGCGCGGTGCAAACTAGTCCCGGTATATATACAGGTTCCTCGCCACTCTCTCCCTCAGATCTGGTTTCTAGAACGCATCTCTCTTTATCCTTTGATACCTGTTCCCCGCTCTACACCTGAGAATCTGTTCCTCTGCCTACCTCTCTCTTTTTCCATATCTTTCACCACCTTTTATTAATACCATATCCCCTCTGGTTAACTCTGCAAAATCAGCTTCATGCTGGCCAGTTGTATTGTGCGTTAAGGTCTGATATAACCCATGTATGTTAGTTGTTAAGATAAGTTGATCACGAAGCATTGATTGGCATTTATATTGTTTAAGTACCGCTTCCTATAATTATTAGTGTTCTGCTGGATTAGATAATGCTAGACTAGGGGTCTGATATTATAAGGTATTGTTTCCTATGAGTGCTGGCTTTAGGAAAAAGCTGCACGACATACCTGAGAACTGGAGTTGATTGAGTAAATTCTAGTCTGTGTGCCATTGAGAGTAGAGCATGCACGAATGAGGGCTTTTCGCCTATACCATTCTGCACTGTTCTAAGCTCGTTGTTTGTCTTTGAGGTACGCCAGGAGAACGCTTAATACTTCGGTATTAAGGTTTCTCAAGAGAGCTACCCTTCCCTATAACGTAATATTTGACACACAGACTTGAGATTTGCACTAGGCTATGCGGCATGCCATGCGCACCAGTATCTCCTATCATTGACTCTAGCTAGACTTTATCAATCATAGTAGACATTAACCTTTTTATGCATACCCATTTATGATTACACAAGCATTTCGCAGCCTAGTTTGATGTATGGAGACACAAACGACTTATGCTCTTTTTGTTGATAGGAATACTGCATTGTCGTGGCGATTATTATTGTTGTAGCGTTTAGGATATTCTTGGCCCCGACTGCATTATATATTCTGCCTTTTTGTGTGCATAGCCTGCACGAGCATTGTTCCGCTGCCTGCCTTTTTGGGTTCCATTTCCGATACGAGCATCTTTATAGCATCTAACATTTAAAGAAGATTCCTTGTTGGTGTTGAAGGACTTTAGTGCACTTTCTTTCATGCAGGAGTGCCTGACATTTATTGATTAAAGTAACGTAAGCTGTACCTTCTCTTACCAACTTACTTTGCATACCATAACCAAGCACCTTCGGTTATAGGTAGTAATAGGCTGTTTTCACATAACATTAAGCCTAGAGTAGATGCACATTTATTGAGAGTTTGATAGCCTATTATTGCATATAGAACTCTGTAGAGTATTTGTGTTCTTTGTTCACTGGGAATATACATCAGAGGTTGGATCTAGCGCTTTCCGTTGTAGCATTTATGCCATTACTAGTCCAATGAATAAGAGCCCTGATATATTTAAACCTCAGTCGTAACACTGTTTACTTTTGGTGAATAGAATTAATGTTTGATTCAGAGATGATTTGTGATTGAATATTGACGACTTTACCTGTTAACAATTAACTAACTTTATGTAAAGCTATTGTCATTCATAATTAATGATTAAGCCTTGTATAAGTTAAATACTTACCTGACTATTATTCGGAATAGGCATTGTAAACGCCCTATAAATTATATAGTCTACTTAAGCCTACTAAACTTTAATTTGTACTTTAGTGAAATCAGAACGTATACAAAACGATCCTGAAATCTGTCATAACTTTCATTGCTTATTATTTTGATTAATTGTAAAATACCTTATTTACGTTTATAAATACAATTCCATTTTATATGTGACTTTCTAATATTTCCTTACCATTTTTATTTAGTCAAATGTCTTTCAGTAATAAGAATAAATAAGATAAAATACTAAAGGGAGAATAATTAATAAACTAAGAATAAAGAGATAATATAAAGTGTAAAACAATCTTTAGACGGTTAACAAACTTAAATTAATTATATAAAAAGATCTTAATACTTTGCTGATAATCAAGATTAATTGAGATATTCTAGTATCTTAAAACCATGCTTACATACCGAACTTTTGTATTCGTAATTAATAGCCTCTTTCATATTAACACTTAAAGAGCGGTGCCCGACTTAAGTCCGTATCTAAAAAGAAGCAAGTTAGGAGCATTATTAAGGCTTTTAAAGGGTTAAAATCGAGTGCAAATGGCCGGGAGCGCAGCAGGCCACACGGCCGACACCCAGGGCTTACCACCGCCCACTGACTCACGCTCCCCCTGTTCTCGAGAGGCCGGCAGTGTAGCCAGTAGTGAGCGTAGCTGGAAAAAATATGCCGCTATACGCTAAACTCCCATGTTGGTGGTACCACTGCATCAAAACGACGAGTGCTACGTAGCTCGTTCTGGTCTCATTTTGAAGCTTGTAGCGCCTAGTTTTTTGCTGAATAAATTTTTTTTCATGCAGATACTTGATTGATCATTCAGGAGGGCCTGAATATGCCCAAAATAGCCCAAAACCCCCCGCTAGACGAGGGTTAAAACATTCAATGTAACTTTAAATAGTTTACTGATTAAATATAATTGAAGTGTATCAGAGTATAAAGGATAACTGTCCCAACATCTAAAGGAAAGCAAGTAACAACAACACAAACTTTAATATTTTACGTTCTATTGGCCTTCAGCTATTTGCTACACTCTCATATTAACTGTTCTATCTTTATTTATTAGTTAACCACTTCTAAATCAAGATACGTAACAATATATATATATATATATATATATATATATATATATATATATATATATATATATATATATATATATATATATATGTGTGTGTGTGTATGTGTGATTGTGTTTATGTACTCCCAGCCGGACTCGATCCTCCAATATTCAGCAAGAGTGTCCAAGCTTTAATACCCTACTCCACAGCGTATTAATATTAAGGAAAAGGGAAATCCTACTTGTAGAATGTATTTCAATTCATGCACAAGTCGCAGGATCCATATTCCAAGATACCATACAGGGATCTTTGCAAGTTTCCCCACGCAACTCGAGTTATAGAGATTTCATTTAGTGGTATCCTGGAATATGGATCCTGCGACTTGTGCATGAAATTAAATACATTCTCCAAATAGGATTTCCCTTCTCTCACATATATTTGTGAGATATATATATATATATATATATATATATATACCCGGTATATATAAAATACCTGAATTAGTAATCACCACCATACCAGTTCGACAAGGAAAAAGAAAAGGAACAGAAGGAAGGGAGACGCAAATAACCGAACCAATGAAGGCACATACACCAGGGAAAACAAAGCAAGACCAACGAAGGAGAGACTAAACTAAAACGAAGACGAAGGAAGGAGATGCAAAGATAAGAAGAATGAAGAGCCCAGGAATACACACACTCAGCAATTACGCAACAGAAAAAGGCGACACCAAGAACAAGGAACAGAAGGCAAACACAGAGAAATAAAATAAAATTCACCTCCACCACGGAAACCAAACGCGGCATCAAAACCACGG
Source organism: Paralithodes platypus (assembly GCA_032716605.1). Lineage (NCBI taxonomy): Eukaryota > Metazoa > Arthropoda > Malacostraca > Decapoda > Lithodidae > Paralithodes > Paralithodes platypus. The sequence continues at coordinate 20,083,635 of CM064515.1, read as the reverse complement.
AAGGCAATCAATACCACAGCAAAACCATCAACACATGGCCGTCCAAAATCTACCTTCACATTAACCCTCTCATTCAAGCAAGATTGAAAATCATGGTGAATATCTCGCAAGGTCTGAGGAGTTCTTTTCCCTAATATGGAATTAATATTATCACATGCCATGGTACCGGTATAGTGTTTAATATTAAGATCTTTATTAGGCTGCACCTTTGGTATTAGAAGCATAACCGCAAGAACATGTCCCCACCTTACTTCTTTTGCCAACACCGCACTCTTAACCCGGCAAGCGCGATAGGCCTCACGGAAGGCTTCCTATAGGGAACGCGATAGGCCTCACGGAAGCAAGACCATAAAAAAAGCCTTCCAAAAAAAAAAAAAGGCCTATCAAAACAAAGGAATTTGTCTCTAGGTGAGATAATTCCCCTCCATTACTCATCCATGTAAATCTCACCCACCCCCCTCCCCTCCTTCCCCACCTTATTCCCCCCTCCCTCCCCTCCTCAATTATCACCTATTTTTCCTCTTATTATCATCATTTATCGGTTATTTTTCTCTCCCGCGATAATGTAGCACAAGTGGGTTGCAGAAAAGATCGTTATGTAACACCCAGACACCGGCCCACACCACCCCGCTCGTCTCAGTTACCTCACAGACAGCGAGAGAGGAGGGTTGCCTGTGGCTCTCTCTCGCCTGAGATTATGACCGGGTGGCCAATATCTTCGTTTTTCACCACCCAAATGCTTTTCCCACTTATTTTAGCACTCTTGAAGGTTCATATATACATCATATATGTAAAATAAAAGCATACCGAAAACAAATAATGCTCTATATTGTAAATATAACGAATTCTGTCAGAATCCAAGGCTAGAAATGCACAAATAACTACCCTAGCCCCTAGGTCTATTTCGTGCTTGTCAGGTTAAAACTATAGAAAGATACTTGCCATGGTATAGGTCATTCTCATAGTTTGGGCTTTGTGAGACACCATCTAAATAACGGCACTCTACAGAATAGAAGTCTATACTGTATCTGCCGAACACCATGGTCAAGGACATATGCAGTAAAAAGGTTTAAACACCGAACCTGAGTTCTTTGAACCTCTTATAACGGTCAGTGGCAGATCGAGTGAAATTAGTAAGTTCATGATCTTACTATATCACCGCGTTAGCCCGATACCTTGTCGCTGTGTCATGACACTAGAGACGCTGTATTAAAGACCCCAAGTCAAGAATACCGAAACGGAACTTCATCACCAATTAGTATAAAGGTCAGGATAGACGAGCAATAATAGCCTAGGACATGTCCTCGCTCCCGATCGCGTTGGTCCGATGAAAGTACCCTATGTCATGACATTAAGGAGCTAACATTTAAGACCCAAAACCAACTAATCAATCTGTATCCCAAACCTACATCATCCACATGGCAGGACCACCTAAGCAGCTTTACTTCACCACTCTCATCTCTACCCAGACTGTGCTCATCACTCCAACCTTCAAAGGGCTAGATTAGGAGTGTTACTGAAAATCTCTTTAACTCATACACCAGTGCTATCTAGGTGAAATACTTAGGAAAAAATAGAGTCACTAATTGGACTCTGTTTTGTTTTCACACCAGTGTGACCCAGGTGAAATACTTAGGAAAATAGAGTCACTCCTAGGACTCTGTCTTATTTTCCACCAGTGCAACTAATTGTCTTGTAATTCCCATTATTTATGATAAAAGTGATAAAACTAAAATACGCCGATGAACCTAAGTATATTTCTTATAATTAATACCAGAGATGAGATGAAGTATCAAAGAGTCTAAAAGTAAAGTATATCGTGCACCAGTGAATTTAGGTGTATAGAGACGCTGCATAACAATATATAATATATATATATATATATATATTTATATATATATATATATATATATATATATATATATATATATATATATATATATATATATATATATTTATATATATATATAATACAGTATATATATATATATATATAACTTTATGGCTCAAACTTTCCTGTCATTCTCTTACTAAATATTTCTGTGCTGTCTATCTTTCCCCTAACTCTACCAACTTTCCCAAATTCTTTGACTATCTAAACTCTACAGTGGAACACATTCTATCCATTTCTCCTTTCTCAGAAATCTCCATCTTAGGAGATTTCAACGTTCACCACCGCCATTGGCTCTCCTCTCACACTACTGATCCACCTGGTGAACAAGCCTACGTCTTTTCTATCCTAAATGACCTAGAGCAGTTAGTTCAGCAACCCACCCGTATCCCGGATCGCATCGGAGATCGGCCCAACATTCTTGACCTGTTTCTAACTTCTAACCCTTCTTCTTATACTGTCGATCTTTTCTCTCCTTTGGGCTCCTCCGACCATAAACTTATCTCTGTCACCTGTCCTATCTCTCCAGTACAGCCACCCGATCCTCCTAGCCGGCGGCGCTTGTGGCACTTTGGCGCTGCCGACTGGGAGGCTCTTCGGCAGTACTTCTTTGATTTCCCATTGAATGATTTCTGCTTCCATGGCCGAGGACCCGAGGAGAGTGCTGAACGCATTACCGAGGTAATCCTATCGGGCATGGAAGCATACATTCCATTCTCTTTCTCTCAGACTAATGCTAAAAAATCTTGGTTTACTCACGCCTGTTCTACTGCTGTCCGCAATAAGGAGGAAGCATTCAAACGGTACCGACGCCTTAAAACTCAAGACTCTCATTCTTCATATGTTTCTGCCCGGAATCAAGCCAAATCTGTTCTTCGACTTGCCAAACACTCTTTCATCAATAATAAATGCACTGAACTATCCAACTCTAGCTCTTCCCAACCTTTCTGGCATCTAGCCAAAAACCTCTCCAACAATTTCTCTTCCTCGTCTTTCCCTCCCCTTTCCCACTCTGATGGCACAACCATCACTTCTTCCTCTGACAAAGCTAAACTCTTCGCTCAAACTTTTGCTAGAAACTCCACCTTGGATGATTCCGGTGCTATTCCTCCCTCTCCGCCCTCCTCTCTCTTACTTATGCCTAATATCCTAATCTCTTCTAAAGATGTACTTTCTACCCTCTCTGGGCTTAACACTAATAAGGCGTACGGTCCGGACGGTGTTCCTCCTGTTGTTCTCAAAAACTGTGCTTCTGTGCTGACTCCCTGCCTAGGCAAACTCTTTCGTCTCTGTCTATCCTCTAACGTCTTCCCTTCATGCTGGAAGTTTGCTCACATTCAACCTGTCCCAAAGAAGGGTGACCGCTCTCAACCCTCCAACTATCGTCCAATTGCTCTTATCTCTTGTATTTCTAAAATTTTTGAAACTATTCTTGCTTCCAAATTTCTTAAAAAAAAATCTTCTCATAATCTGCTCTCAGATCGCCAGTATGGCTTCCTTAAGGGTCGCTCTACTGGTGATCTTCTTTCATATCTTACTAACTCTTGGTCATCCTCCTTTCGGGACTTCGGTGAGACTTTTTCTATTGCACTAGACATATCGAAAGCCTTCGATAGAGTCTGGCATAAATCTTTAATTTCTAAACTACCCTCCTTCGGTTTCTATCCCTCCATCTGTGCCTTTGTCTCTAATTTCCTTTCCGGCCGTTCCATAGCCGCGGTTGTGGACGGCCATTGTTCACTTCCTCACTCTATAAACTCCGGTGTTCCTCAGGGCTCTGTCCTATCTCCTATTCTCTTTCTAATTTTTATAAATGATCTCCTTAACTGTACCTTAATTCCCATCCATTCATACGCAGACGACTCAACCTTGCACTACTCCATTAGTTTTTCAGAACGCCCCAGCCAGCAATCCCTCAACGACAAACGTAATGAAGCTATAGAACTCTTAAATTCTGATCTAAATACTATTTCCAATTGGGGCAGAGAAAACCTTGTTAACTTTAATGCTTCCAAAACCCAATTTCTCCATCTATCTACCCGTCAGGATCTCCCAGCGGACTATCCCTTATTCTTCAACAATACAAAAATCAACCCTTCATCTTCTCTCAATATTCTTGGTGTCTCTTTTTCTTCTGCTCTCATTTGGAAGGACCATATTACCAGTCTTGCTAAGGCAGCCTCCCAGAAGCTGGGTGTGCTCAACCGCCTTAGGGGGTTCTTTTCCCCTGCACAGCTTCTTGCTCTGTACAGGGGCATAGTGCGCCCTTGTATTGAGTATTGTTCACATGTGTGGGGAGGTTCCTCTCACACTGCTCTCCTAGACAAAGTTGAAAGGAAGGCCTTTCGTATCATTAACTCCCGTCCACTCACCAACTCTCTGCAATCTCTCTCTCTCCGCCGCAATGTTGCATCTCTCTCGCTATTCTATCGCTACTATAATAATCAGTGTTCCTCAGAGCTATCTCAGTGCATACCACCTCCTTTACGTAGGGCACGTGGTACCCGTCTTGCAACTCAATCCCACCCCTACTCTGTGCAACTCTCCAACCCAAGAGTGAAACGTTACTCTCAAACTTTCTTCTACTCAACAGCTGAGCTCTGGAACTCTCTCCCAGAATCAGTCTTTCCCTCTTCCTATGACTTAAATTGCTTCAAACTCCGTGTGTCCAGGCAGTTTGGCTCGAACGTCCCTTGATTTTGGCCCTGTCACTCTTTCAACTATGGGGGAGGCACTCGCTATAGGCAGTTATGCCTTTTGCCTCCCTCAATCACATAGAAAAAAAAAAAAAAAAAAAAAAAAAAATTGTTATGCCAGGGTTTTTCCCGGGTTTGTATTGGTAATTGGTAGGTTCTAGTTAACTGGAGAAGTCCACATCATACAACAAAATTCTCATTTACGAAATTCTCATTTCGGAGAAGAAATCGACTCAGCACAGGACAACCAGGAAGGAGGACCGAAGACAGCGAGGACGGCAACCTACAAAGGAATTAAATACTAATCCGTCAAGAACCGCGAATCTGGATAAAGCTCCACCAACACGACCCAAATTCAAAACCATCAGGGATAACGACCGAGGACCGAGGACAGCCATGAATGTAAATGTAGATCCGACCAGAACCAAAAATTCGATGAAAGAACGTTCTGCGAGTTCTAAAACCGCAACTTTAAAGGTTTTCTATGCAAACGCTCGTAGCATACGCAATAAATTTTCAGATTTAGAGTAACTAGTGTTTACAGAAAATTATGATGTGATTGGCATAACAGAATCTTGGCTCAATACAGAAGATAGAGACTTTTTAGCAGAGTATTCACTTCCCGGTTATGTAATGTTTGAGAACAGCCGAATAAATAAAAATGGAGGTGGCGTTTTATTTTATATCAAAGAAAGTCTTAACCCGACCCTCGTGTCAAAACCTCAAATTGTGAACGTCGACACATCTTTTGTGCTAATAAAGAATAATAAAGGTACAAAAATAATACTTGCGTTAATATACAGACCTCCAGCTCAATCAGTGCAAACTGACCGAGAAATTTACGAACAAATTGCAGATGTAAGTAACTCACAAGATACCGTAATTTTTGGCGACTTTAATTTACCTGTGACCAAGTGGGGCGATACTCTTACTTCACACTCCGGACATGACTTGTATACGAACTTGCAAGAGAGTTCGCTTTATCAATTTGTTCGAACGCCGACCCGTGGTAATAACGTTCTTGACATTGTACTTGCAACAAAAGAAGAATTGATAGAGAATTTGAATGTTGGTGATGAATTCAGTAACAGCGACCATCGTACGATAACTTTCACTTTAAAGTTTACTAGTAACGAACCAAATAGTAGCATCGAAAAAGTCCCTAATTTCAAGAAAGCAAACTTCCATAAACTTAGAGCTATGTTTAAAGAAACTGACTGGAGCTTTTTAATTAACAATAACGACATAAATACATCTTGGAAGTTATTCGAAACCACTTACCTAAAAGCAGTGCAACACTGCATACCATCGAAAATACGGCGTCCAGACCATAATAATAAGCCCAAATGGTGGAATAAAGATATTTCAAACTGCCTGCTTGCTAAAAAATTTGCTAATGATAGATTAAAATCCTCACAAAATGACGAAGAACGGGTGAAATTTGTAGAGCTACGACGCAAAGCCAAAAAGTTAATTAAGCAAAGTAAAAAGACCTTAGAGTTACATATTGCGAATCAAAGTAAAACAAACCCGAAAGAATTCTATAGTTATATCAGAAAGAAAAAAGTAGTTACTTCAACTGTTGGACCGTTAGTCGATGAAAAAGGAGAATACACCAAAGACGAAGTACAAATGAGTAATGCCCTCAATACCTTCTTTGCATCAGTTTTTACAACAGAAGAGCTCAGTGATATCCCTACACCATCGCCGATTCAGATTGATAATTCAGATGTTCTAAGCAATATCACCGTTACAGAGAGAGAAGTATTGAATTGTTTAGATAAACTCAAGGTAAATAAAACGCCAGGACCTGATACAATCTCACCTAGAGTTCTAAAGGAAGCTAAGAATGAACTCTCCAAACCACTGACATTACTATTCAATAAATCCTTGCAGTCTGGAACTATGCCTGATCAGTGGAAGCGAGCCAACGTAACACCGATATTCAAAAAAGGCAGTAAATCCCTACCCAGTATCTATCGTCCAATTAGCTTAACCTCAGTTGTATGTAAAATGCTAGAAACGGTCATACGAGACAGACTCGTAAATCACTTAGAGGAAAATAACATACTTAAAAATACTCAACACGGCTTTCGTAAAAAACGTTCCTGTTTAACAAACCTCTTAGACTTCTTCCACGATATCCTCAACCTCTACGATGAGAGTAAAGCTGTAGATATTATATACCTTGATTTTCAAAAGGCCTTTGACAAAGTTCCCCACAAACGTTTACTGCTAAAACTAAAAGCGCATGGAATACAAGACGGTGTGTTGAAATGGATAGAAAATTGGCTCAGCAACAGAAAGCAAAGGGTAGTCATAAACGGTAAGGCATCTAAATGGACCAATGTAAGTAGCGGGGTACCCCAGGGATCGGTACTAGGACCAATTCTCTTTCTAATTTACATCAACGACATAGATGAGGGTCTCACCTGCACAATCTCAAAATTTGCTGACGATACAAAAATTGCAAATAGCGTACTCTCAAAAGAACAAGTTGACGAGATGCAACACAATCTAGATAAATTGTCATGTTGGGCCCAAATTTGGCAAATGAGTTTCAATGCGGATAAATGTAAAGTACTACATGTCGGATACCTAAATGAGAAAGCAAACTATTCGATGAATGGCACTCAGCTTAAGAATGTAAACAGAGAAACTGATCTGGGAGTAACAATATCGAGTAACCTAAAACCGAGTCAACAATGTTCAGAAGTTGTTAAGAAGGCAAACAAAATAATTGGCTTTATAGGCAGGTCATTTGAGCATAAATCCAAAGAAGTTATCCTAACCCTTTACAATTCCTTAGTCCGCCCTCTTCTGGAATACTGCGTTCAATCCTGGTGCCCTTATTACCAAAAAGATAAAAACAAGCTAGAACGAGTTCAACGTAGAGTTACCAAAATGATACCTAGCCTAAAGAACAAACCATACGAAGAGCGAGCGTCTTAGAAAATTAAATCTATTTCCTTTAACCCAGCGCAGATTAAGAGGCGACTTAATTCAAGTGTTCAAAATCATCAAAGGCATCGACAATATGAACTGTAGTAAGTACTTCACTATCGACCAATCTAATTACACGCGGGGAAACGGTTGCAAAATTATTGGTAAATCTTTTAACTCGCACGAATCTAAGAATTTCTTCTTCAATCGAGTTGTCAACTTGTGGAATGGGCTTCCCCGAGACGTTATAGACTGCAGCACCGTTGATTCATTTAAATTCCGCCTAGACAAATATCTCGCATCAAACCCGCGACTGACTGCGTTTGTAAATTAATAACTTTATCCTCCCCTCAGTTACTAACCCATATGTCCCCTACTAACTTCCTAGTCCTGCCACATTAGTGGCAGGGCAGTAGTTCCCTTTCCAATGTTCCCTTACCCACTCTAAACCACTGTTTGGACACTTGATCCTCAGTGTTTTGGAGGACAAGCAGCCTAGAAGGGTCACTAGATATGTTGTTGCTTGATTTCCTTTGTACTCCTTTGTACTCCTTTGTAACACATGCACAGAAGGAATAAAGGGTAAAATATAACACTGCCTACATCTTGTTAATAACTTTAATTAATAATTCACTAGGTAGAACAATAGTACTTATTTATGCTAGAGCAATGGTTATATACATATATGGGCCGAGCATGGACGAGGATCAACGAGAGAACTAGGAATATACTTGTCTCTCTCTCTCTCTTACTATGCACTATACACCTTAATTCACTGGTGCACGATATACTTTACTTTTAGACTCTTTGATACTTCAAAGTATCTAATGGGTGGGTGGGACTCGTTAGCCTTGGTCGGCAACTCATCTAGGGGAGACAACCTTATACAAATTCGGGTGGATGGGACTCGTCAGCCTTGGTTGGCAACCTGTCTAGGGGAGTAAACCTGATACAAATCCGTATTGCTTACCTAAGGGTAAGGCAGGTTAGTGGATGGATTAGCCGAACACCACTGTAGAAAAATAGTGCTAACAAGATACACAGAGGGCCTCGGAGTCGGACCGATCCTAAATTGAGTGGTCAATCCTGTAAGTCCTTCACTAAACTGGCTCGGGTTGTCCCTCTCACAGGGAATACTGTAGGTCCGCTTGGGGGCATTCTGTGTATGGCCACCCTCGTAAGGGGAGTAAGGCGTCCGGCAATAGATAGATAGATATATATAATTATATACAGTGCATATATAATAATTTCCAAAAAATCTATCTTATTTTCTATTTATTTATCAATCCATCTATCTATCCATCTACTTATTTATCTGGCTTTATGTATCTATCAATATAACTTTGTATCTACCTATATATTGTTGGTATCTCTTTATCTATCTGCTTGTATCACAAAAAAATAGTCAGTTTTCGAAGTCAGCGAACGAAACTTTTCCAGTTTTTCACCCACCTGGCAGAAAATATTGCCACATTACCTAAACTTGTGATGATTTGTATCCGTAATGACTGCCTTCACTGAGATGTGTGTGTGTGTGTGTGTGTTTTTTTTTTTTTTTTTTTATGTGAGTGAAGGAGACAAAATGCAGAACTGCATGTAGCAAGTTCCACCCCCGGAGTTGAATGAGTGACAGGGCCAAAATCAAGGGACGTTCGAGCCAAAATGTCTGGACACACGGAGTTTGAAGCAATTTAAGTCATAGGAAGAGGGAAAGACTGATTCTAGGAGAGAGTTCCAGAGCTCCACTGTTGAACAGAAGACAGACTGAGAGTAACGTTTCATTCTGTGGTTGAAGAGTTGCACAGAGTAGGGGAGGAATTGTGTTACAACACGGGTATCACGTACCCTATGTAGAGGAGGTGGTATACACTGGGAGAGCTCTGAGGAACACTGATTATTGTAGTAGCGATAGAATAGCGAGAGAGATGCAACATTGAGGCGAAGAGAGAGAGATATTGCAGAGAGTTGGTGAGTGGACTGGAGTTAATGATATGGAAGGCCTTCCTTTCTACTTTGGCTAGGAATGCGGTGTGAGAGGATACTCCCCACACATGTGAACAATACTCAACACAAGGACACACTGTGCCCCTGTACAGACCAAGAAGCTGTGCAGGGATAGAGAACTCCTTGAGGCAGTTGAGCACACCCATCTTCTGGGAAGCTGCCTTAGCAAGACTGGTAATATGGTCCTTCCAAGTGAAAGCAGAAGAATAAGAGGCACCAAGAATATTGAGAGAAGATGAAGGATTGATTTTTGTATTGTTGAAGTATAAGGGATAGTCCTCTGGGAGTTCCCGACGGGTAGTAAAATGGAGGAATTGGGTTTTGGAAGCATTAAAGGCAAGAAGGTTTTCTCTGCCCCAATTGGAAGTAGTAGTTAGATCAGAACATTATGTGTTGTATGGCTTCATTATGTTTTTTTTTTTAGGGATTGCTGGCTGGTGCGTTCTGGAAAACTAATTGAGTAGTGTAAAGTAGAATTCTCTGTGTATGAATGGATAGGACTGGAGGTACAGTTGAGAAGAAAATTTATGAAAATTAGAAAGAGAATGGGAGATAGGATAAAACCCTGAGGAACACCGGAGTTGATAGGATGAGGAAGTGAGCGATGGCCTTCTACAACCGCAGCTATGGAACAGCCAAAAAGAAGTTATAGACAAAGGCACAGATGGAGGCATAGAAACCAAAGAAGGGTAGTTTAGAAATTAAAGATTTGTGTCAGACTCTATCGAAGGCCTTCGATATGTCTAGTGCAATAGAAATGGTCTCACCGAAGTCCCGAAAGGAGAATGACCAAGAGTTAGTAAGATGTGAAAGAAGATCACCAGTGGAGCGACCCTTAAGGAAGCCATACTGACGATCTGAGAGCAGATTATTAAAAGATAAATGCTTAAGAAATTTGGAAGCAAGAATAGTTTCAAAGACTTTAGAGCTACAAGAGATGAGAGCAATTGGACGATAGTTGGAGGGTTGAGAGCGGTCACCCTTCTTTTGGACAGGTTGAATGAGAGCAAACTTCTAGCAAGAAGGGAAGACGTTAGAGGAGAGACAGAGACAAAATAATTTGCCTAGGCAGGGAGTCAGCACGGAATCACAGTTTTTTAGTGCAACAGGAGGAACATCGTCCGGACTGTACGCCTTCTTAGTATTAAGCCCAGAGAGGGTAAAAAGTACATCTTTAGAAGAGATTAGGATATTAGGCATAAGTAGGAGGGTAAGGAACAGCACCGAAATCATCCAAGGTGGAGTTTCTAGCAAAAGTTTGAGCGAAGAGTTCAGCTTTGTCAGAGGAAGAAGTGATGATTGTGCCATCAGAGTGGAAAACAGTAGGAAAGGATGAGGAAAAATAATTGTTGGAGAGGTTCCTGGCTAGATGGAAGAAAGCTTGGGAAGAGCCAGAGTTGGATAGTTCAGTGCATTTATTATTGATGAAAGAGTGCTTGACAAGTCGAAGAACAGATTTGGCCCGATTCCAGGCAGAATCATAGAAAGAATGAGATTCTTGAGTTTTAAGGCGTCGGTACTGTTTAAATGCATCCTCTTTGTTGAGGGCAGCAGTAGAATAAGGGTGAGTAACCAAGATTTTTTTGCATTAGAGTGAGAGAAAGAAAATGGGATGTACGCTTCCATGCCCGAGAGGATAACCTCGGTAATGCGTTCAGCACTCTCCGAGGGTCTCCGGCCATGGAAGCAAAAGTCGTTCCATGGGAAATCCAAGAAGTACTGCCGAAGAGCCTCCCAGTCGGCAGCGCCAAAGTGCCACAAGTGCCGCCGTTTGGGAGGTACGGGTAGCCGTACCGGAGAGATAGGATAGGTGACATATATTAGTTTATGGTTGGAGAAGCCCAAAGGAGAGAAAAGATTTACAGTATTAGCAGAAGGGTTAGAGGTTAGAAATAAGTCAAATAAGTCAAGAATGTTGGACCGATCTCCGAAGAGATCCGGGATACGGGTGGGTTGCTGGACTAACTCTCTAGGTTGTTTAACCCTTTATTAGCGGCGCGCATCATATGTCGAGTGAAAGAAATTTGGACTATGTGGCGGCTTACACCATAAGTCGTGTGGCAATTTCAGCACATAATGTTGCTGAGAGAGAGAGACAAGTGGTGGCAGGAGAGTAGCGAGCGTATGACTGCTCCAGACCACCGCGGTGGACCAACTGACATGAATCCCACCCTCCTCCACCCTCTCACACTCGCTACATAGTGAAATGTATGGGGAAAGTACCGAATTACATGGTTTTTGCACTCGTGTTGCGTAGTTGTTGCAAGAAAACTAGCGGCCATACAAGGATCGTGGTTGTGTCATTGGAAAGCTCTGTTTATGCCCTTTCAGGGATAGATACTTGTTTTACGCTCTGGGTCTTATTTAGGCATGAAAATGATCACGTAAACAGCCCTATTTTGGGTAAAAACACCCCGCTGGTGGCTACATATTATTTACCGTCTAGGCCGCTCGTTAGGTGTTAAGATAGAAAGGATAAAGGCTTGTTCACCAGGTTGGTCAGTAGAAACAGGAGAGCCATTTGCGGTGGTGAACGTTGAAATCTCCTAAGATGGAGATTTTTGCGAAAGGAGAGATGGATAGAATGTGTTCCACTTTAAAAGTTAGAGAGTCAAATATTTTTGGATAGTCAGTAGAATTAGGGGAGATATAAACATCTCAGAAATACTTAGTTTGAGAGTGACAAGAAAGCTTTAGCCAGAGAGTTGAGAATTCAGAAGAATATAAGTTGGGAACATGAGAGAAAGGAGGAGTGTTGCGTACATAGACGCAACAACCACCTTTGGCTTGAAACTGAGGATAGAGATAGTAGGAGGATACAGAGAAGGTTTGCTGTCAGTGTGTATGTGTGTGTGTGTGTGTAAGTGTGTGTGTGTGTGTAAGTGTGTGTTTGTGTGTGTGAGTGAGTGTGTGTGTGTGTGTGAGTGTATTTGTGTGAGTGTGTGTGTCTGTGCAGTATTATGGCATGTAACATATTGTTAATATACTGTAGCCCTACATAAGACAGATTGCTAGTTTTGTTGCCAATATTTTCCGGTGTAACCCCACCAGCCCCAGCGTCGCAACAATGCCGACAGCTATGTATGAATTACTCAGCCCCAGTGTCGTTACTGTACCAACGGCTATTCTCGCCCTTATTTACCCCTGTTATAGGGCTTGTAGAGGGTTGATATTCGTATGAGAACTACTTTAGGATACCGCGCAACAAAAGCAGTAGTTGGCAACTGTGGCATGACGGGCGTGACGTGGCGTGAGGCGGGGGGCTCCAGTACACAATCCCTCGCGAGTGACACACTATGTCCGACCTCACACCGTGTAGTGATTGTTGAGGAGGCAATATCAATGTATTTCATTATCAGGATAGTGCTACAGAATCATCTAATGAAGAGTCTGAAAAGGATTACCAGCCAACACTGGACGAGGTAGAGAAAATCCCATTGTCTCCCAAAATTGCTCAAATTAATTGCTCCTTGCTTCATGGCGCCGCGGCCAGTGTCTCTAAGGCTCGTTTCTCAACCTCCCCCTCCCCAGAGTGTGATTTGGCCGTGTTTGCCACAGTGTTTCAGGGACTATCACACCATTGAACACTTACAAGCTGCCTATAAATTTTTGGATAATATAAGTGACTTGCAATACAATAATAATAAACAAAATAATATGCGGTAACAGTGAAAGAGTGAACGAGTAAGTAGGCTAGCCACGGAGCTTAGGTGAGAGTCTTGGTGGCAGGCTTTGTGTGCGTTCGTCAGTGTGTTTCGTTATGGTAAGCTAGGCATGGCCCCTGTCGCCATGACAACCAGGACGCTTGAAGCTTGGTACTCTAAAGACTGGACTTTATGCACTTTATAACACTCTACCAACACTCACAATAGCTGTCAGTGATAGTTCTTGTTATTCTATGCATTGCGGAAGAACACGTGTAGCTACAGAGAGTGTGGGAGTCATGCGGTGGAGGCAGGCTGAGCGTATGTTCATCCGTGCATTTTGTTATGATCCGGGGGCCAGATGGCCGCCCATCACCATGGAAACCAGGATGCGCGCAAGGCTTGCCACTCACTGGAACTTATAACACTGGGCTTTACGCACTCATAACACTGTACCTATACTTACAATGACATTCAGTGATACGTAATGTTCTTTTACAAACTGTGAAGGCACACATTATGCTCAGGTGGTGTAAATGAGTCTCACTCGAAAACTGGAGGCATCATACATCAGCCACACTCACCGACCCAGCCACAGGCTGCCGGCCCAGGAGTTTTGAATAGGTGCATGACATCCAGTGGTGGTGGTGACCACCTGACAGCATCTGACAAAAACCTCCAAAATGTGTAGATCATTAGTTATAAATTGATGCAACCTAGCCCCCATGGATTACACTCATGGTGGCGATTATATACAATATTGAACATTGTTTTTGCTCATGTTTTGCTGTTCTTGATGATTTTGACCTTTTTATATTTTTGTTGTTCCTTGTTGTCTTCGTTAAAAGAGAAAGTTACAGATATGGACCACACACACGTGTTTGTCCCAACTTCATGATTCAGCTTTAACCCTTAATTAGCGGCGAGCAACATAAGTCGAGTTAAATAAAGCTGGACTATGTGGCGGTGCTCGACATAGGTCGAGTGGCAATTTCAGCACGTAATGTTGCTGAGAGAGAGAGACAAGTGGTGGCAGGAGAGTAGCGAGCGTATGACTGCTCCAGACCACCGCGGCGAACCTACTGACACGAATCCCACCTCCCTCCTCCCTCTCTCACTCGCTATATAAGGAATTGTATGGGGAAAGTGCCTAATTACATGCTTTTTGCACTCGCGTTGCACGGTTATTGCAAGAAAACTAGCCATCATAAAAGGATCGTTATGGTGTCATTCGAAAGCTCTGTTTATGCCCTTTCAGGGATAGATACTTGTTTTACGTTCTGGGTTTTATTTAGGCATGAAAATGATCACGTAAACAGCCCTATTTTGGCTAAAAACACCCCGCTGGGCGGTACATATAAATAAACCGCATAGGCCGCTCTTAAGGTGTTAATAACTAATGAAAAACATTTGTTTCCATGTACAGCAGTGTAAATTGAGGATAGCAGAGCATAAAGCTATCATTCCACAGCCTTAATTAGCACACAGTTACTTTAAAATCAATACCCCTGCACGTCTGTAAATGCATGAAGCAAATTTTATAGAGAATAGAGTAACTAGTATGAAATATATTATATCTGTACAGTAAAAAAACATTGAGCATGTAGGACTATAACAAAGTAGTATGGATAATGTGTGGTAATATATTTGTGTGGTAATTGGAACACTATTTCAGAATTTACTACACAAATTATGTATATTTTTGCTATGCCAAAGTCTACAAGACAGGCCTCCCTCATCGCATCGTTGTCACAGAGACGAAGGAAGAGTCCACCCTCAAGCTAAATTTTACCGCATAACCAATGACAACGGTAGCTCTACACCCTACCTACAGACCTCACCTGCCTTCCGCCCCCTGTCGCCCACATCTCACCTATCTGAGCCCGCCGAACAGGGGACCGCCTTGCCCTCACCCCATGACCAGCTGGAGGAGTAAGAAAGTAAGATAGACCGGATGAAAGACTTATTCGGCAGCTTTCCCAGTGGGAAATCGAGATCTGAATTCCAGTCTCTAATAAGGGCAAAGGGGAAAGAGGAGTGTGTGGTAACCACCGAGGAATATGTCTTCTAAGTGTAGTAGGGAAGGTATACAGTAGGGTAGTGATTGAGAGAGTGAGAGTGAGAACGGAGAAATGGATAGGCGACGAGCAGGGAGGTTTTAGGAAGGGAAGAGGATGTGTAGATCAGATTTTTACCCTGAATTGTGTTGTGGAGAAATATCTGGGGAAGAAACAAAAGGTGTATGTTGCCTTTATGGACTTGGAGAAGGCCTATGATAGAGTGGATAGAGAAGGTTTGTGGAAAGTACTTAGAATATACGGAGTAAAGGGCAAGTTGCTGAAAGCAGTGAAGAGTATGTATGAGGGTGCAAAGGCGGCAGTACGTGTGGAGAGTGAGCAGAGCGAGTTCTTTGACCTGAAGGTTGGTTTGAAACACGGGTGTGTGATGTCCCCGTGGTTGTTTACTGTATATATGGATGGAGTCATGAAAGAAATACTATCAAGAGCAGTGGATGTTGGTGTATCGCTGAAAAGGAAGGGAAATGAGTGGAAGCTGCCTATACTGCTGTTTGCGGATGATACAGTTCTGATGAGTGATAATGAATGGGAGCTGCAAGGTTTGGTAAATGAGTTTGGAACAGTGTGCAAAAAACGGAATTTGAAGGTAAATGCGGGGAAGAGCAAGGTTATGGTATTCGAAAGGGGTGAAGTCACAGAGTGTGAGGTGAAGTTGAACGGTCAGGCTATGGAGATCGTCAGCTCTTTTAAGTATCTGGGCAGTGTGTTGAGTAAAGATGGGACTGTGAATGAGGAGGTGCGGGAGAGGGTGCAACAGGGGAAGAGGATTGTGGGAACGTTGAAAGCAGTAACAAGAAATAGGGTGGTCAGTATGGAAGTGAAGAAGTCCTTGCATGACAGTGTGGTAATCCCGACACTAACTTACGAAAGTGAAGCGTGGACGTTCGGGAAAAGACTTAGACCAAGAGTGAGAGCGGTGGAAATGAGTTACTTGAGAAGTGCGTGCGGAGTTACATGGAGGGATAGACAGACGAATGAGGAAGTAAGAAGGAGGTGTGGTGTGGAGGTAGATGTGCTGGAAAGTGTGAAAAGGAACAACTTAAGATGGTTCGGCCATATGGAACTTATGGAAAGTGAGAGATTGACTAAGAGGGTGTACGAGAGCGAGGTGGAAGGACAGAGAGGGAGAGGTGCCCCGAAGGAGAGGTGAAAGGATGGAGTGAGGAAGTATATGAATGAAGGCGGTGCTGGTTGGGAGGAGGGGCGTCGACTGACTGGGGACAGAGATGCATGGGGGCGGTTCGTTCGTGGCCACCCCTTCGGGGATTGCAGCATCAGGCAATAGATAGATAGATATAATTCCAGTCTCTCTGACCTGCATACCAGTTGCGTCGGCCTGTGATACCAGCCGAATCGGTCTGTATTAAACCGAGGGTCTGTATACCAACCTAACCAACTTGATCTGTAATCCTGACAAGGTAGCAGCCTCCAGCCCAAGAAGACAACTGAAGCTCGGATAGCCAACCCAGGTGCAGCTATAAACACCGGCATGTAACGCGAATAAGAAAGAAGACATACCATAACCTACCTTTGACTACCTCTATTCCACCTCTGCAAAAGTACTTATTTGCCTCCCCTGTGAAACTATTAAGGTATTAATTCTCGAGTTACCATAGTAATTATTGTTCCTTTGCGGGATCCATAATTAATGTAAGTGATTAAACAGTCCATACTAGCCTTGCTACTTGCCTGATATACTTGTACCTTGAATCACGCCTGACAAATACACCGGTGGTGAAAAGGATATACTGTATTTATATTCAGTTACTGTATGTCCCTCCACACCACGCACTCCTCATTACATTAATACATTCTTATCTTAACTCGCCTCCAAAATACCTAGTCAATCTCTTGCAGGTTCTATTTTATACTGTATTATCAAGTCTTCTACATTGCCATTATTACTGTATTGTATTACCATTGTTTTATGTGCAATGTCCATACTACTACTTCCGTAAATAAACTAATATATATTGTACCCATGCATCTGTCCTACATTTAAGTCCCTCCAGTGACAAACCTTGGTCATAATGCTTATTTAATAATAATAAAATCAAAGCATTATCATTTTAAATATATTCTGTAATGAATGCCCAATATTCTATGAGGTGTTCAAAGTCGTAGATAAAATGAGTACATATGAATTATATAATATAATGGACTGCTGTGAAAGTTCCATCTGGGCTAATTATTAAAGAATGTCTCTCCCGTATACAGTAAGTATGTAAACAGTACAGTGTACTGTAGATATGCAACCCACCTCCATTGTTCCTAGCTACAATATGCCTATAGTTAAGAGATGGCTATTTATTGGGTTATTAAAATAGTGTAGTACATTCAACGACTGAGAGAGAAAGGGAGGGAGAGAGTGAGAACGCAGCACACTGAGGAACATGACTTCATTTGCATTACATTAAGCCTTTTTCCACTAAGCCCATATTTCTTTTATAGACACTACATTCTGCTTAACGACTTTCATTCCGACATTTTCAGCAGCAACGTGAAAGTGGAAGGTAATTATTGTTGTCTATAAAATTATGTCACACGATCATTTTGCATGCAGTTCTACCATCGTCACTAATCTAATCTAATCTAATGAGTCTAGTTTTATCACAAAATAATTCCGTGTAGGGAACGACAACAACGATTTTTGATAAGAGAATACACAAGCAGGTTAAAGATAAAATAAAACTTAGTAAATAAAACATGTTTAAATAAAACTGTAAACCTAATATAACACATATATTATAACCCGGAGATATTATGTTTGCTAGGACACACGATAGAGTCACTAAACTTGATCCTCTCTTCGAAGGACCCTATCATATTACTAGTTTACACAATAATTCGGCCATAATATAACATGTACTAAAGGATAAAGCAATACGCTCCCACACCAACCATCTTAAGTTTGTTCAAAGAAACTTACCCCCTGAAAAGATTGAAGAGAGCGGAAATACACTCCTCCAATGTACCTCTAATTATAACACCGTGTCACTTAACACATTGGTGATGGGCTGGTCTATCAGAGTGAGAGCTGAGCGATCTCTGCCATACCCATAGCTTACTCTGACTGTTCCTTTTACTTATATATTTTCTAGATCTCAAGTGAGGCGTGTCTTCCGTGGATTGACCTCCCAATCTACCAAGATTGGAAGCCAAAGCATCACATTTTTCCTTTGCCCCTCAACTTTCTCTTCATAATTGCTGAGGGGCACAGGGCCTTGGGTGGGGCTTTGGTTTCCCGGGCGTTTCCGCACCCTCCTCAGCTCCCCGCCATGGAGTGGCTTCGGTCACCCAGGCTTTATTGTGGTCGGCAGGGAGGGTTCTGTGGGGGCGCTCGGTTATGGCCTTGGCCTTGCTCGGGGCCTTGGGGCTGTTCGGCCAGGCAGCTTGGGGAACAACAGCAACAACAACAACAACAACAACACTGTGTCACTTAAGGGGAGGCAGACCGTTTTTCTGGACCCCCTTGTCCCTAATGTTTAGCCCCACTAGTTTTGAGATTATATGACGTTCGACCCATTAGTTTGGCAATTTTAAAACCTGTCGCCCCATTTCGTTGTCAATTTTAAGACCTTTCGTGCCATTTAGATGTCGATTGTTTCCTGGCGAGCGATAGCGTGCCTGAAATTTTAAGAGGAACCGGCCTTCGGCCGGGAAATTTTTCTACCGAAAAATTTAAAAAATTATCTTGAAGGGGGGTCTAGGAGGTGTTTTTTTAAGTTTGATGGAGATCTAGGGAGGAAACTAACACACCATATATGAATAAATGAATTAATAAACCAAACAAATGGTCAGTCTCCCCTTAATCAACAAGAAGCTGATGGCAAAACCCACCAATATAATCTCAGATCTAGAGACGTGAATAATATTGTTGTGGATTACACCCTGGATACACTGATGTTCCAGAATGATGTTACACCTTAGCTGTATTATGCTTAACATCCTGTTTTTGCTCTAAACTAAGAAATCACTCATGAATACTGTATGATTGTGCATGATGTATATCTTGGCGCCAAATTAATTATATTCATTATATAGATTTCATGTAGTTATATATGATGATTGTCTAATTATTCTATGTATTCATATTCCCTTATAATAGACAAGTTTAGTAACTAAACTGCGATCGCATACACTCAATAATGTTAATCCTTTTATGTTTTCTGGTGTATTAAGTTCATGGTATAGATATTAGGATCAGTTTATCTACGCATTATTATTTTACACTCGAATCTGGATTATTACTCCTTTTAAATACTCTACACCTGTTTATAATAAGTTATTAGCGTCCATAGTAATCCAACATTACTTGTAAATAGGTTATCTAATTTTATGACACCACACCGTACTCCTCCGTTATAAATCTTCTAGGAAGCCTGTGGGACAAGTCGCCCTCTTCCTGAGCTTCCTCGCCCTCTTCTGCAACTGCCTCCAGCCACAACAAAGGGACCTACACCAGGGAGCAGTGCTGGAAGAAGTAGGAAACACTCACCTGATCTCTGATATCGTTGGTGCACGATTTGTAAATGAAATAATAAACCTTATTAGTATGTTTGATGGTGTAACCGAGCTTATTAGTAGGTTAAGGTTCACTAAGAACACCAATAATTATAAGCAGAACCCAGACATAGCCACGAATCACAGTAATGTAATCAACTAACTAAACTGGAAAACAGCAATAGTGGAAAATAATCTAGAAAACATGTATACTGAAATAAACTTTAAAAACACTCAAACACCTAAACATAAAAACACGAATCAAACAAGGATTTATTGATAATGGCGGATATCTACTGCAAACAATCTTCGGAAATGCAACTTCAAGTGACATTAAAGACATTAACGATCGTATGGACATGTTAGAAGCTAGTCTGAATAATCAGGACAGAATCGTGAATGCGCAATTGGAAACTCTCAACTCTTCCGTGCTGACTCCCTACCTAGGCAAACTCTTTCAAGCAAGACTGGTAATATGGTCCTTCCAAGTGAGAGCAGAAGAAAAAGAGACACCGAGAATATTGAGGGAAGATGAAGGATTTATTTTTGTATTGTTAAAGTGTAAGGGATAGTCCTCTGGGAGTTCCGAATGGGTAGTAAGATGAAGAAATTGGGTTTTGGAAGCATTAAAGGCAACAAGGTTTTCTCTGCCCCAATTGGAAATAGTAGTTAGATCAGAAGATAAGTGTTGCATGGCTTCATTACCTTTGTTTTTGAGGGATTGCTGGCTGGGGTGTTCAGGAAAACTGAGATGACGGGTCTGAAGACGAGCCATCCAAGTAACAGTTGCAGAATAGCCAGTCTGCAACTCCAAGACCCCATAATCAAGACAAGAAAAATAGCAGAAACACCCCAATTTTCCCATGCTCTAGTCCCTGGACAAATACCAGAGCGACCCCTGCTTCCCCGTGTTCTACGACAACAACCACCAGCCTCAAGAATGGGAAATGCTCCAAAGCAATCAACAGCCTGCTCTGCCCCCCTCCCAACAACCAACCACAACACAGCATTTTCTCAATACCCGGATCTTGCTTATAGTGAAGAGATGTTCATGCAGATAAAATATCAACGGCCCGAAGTCTACCGATACCAATGGACGTAGACAGGAGAGCGCATGATGACGGACCAAGAGAGATAATAAGCCTCTACTAAGAGCAACTATTAAGTGAGATATAGCCTTGTTTATGATCTCTGGACAATTACCCAAGCGATCCTGTTTCACCGTTTTCTACGACGAGCCACAGGTATGGGAGGTCTCCCCAACTCATTTGCCACCTGCTCGGGTGACGCCCCCTCACAGCCCTATGCCAGCACAGAGCAACATGTCCTCAGCTCCCGGATATGGAAGACACGGAAGAAGTGGTTATGCAAATAAAACATCAAAGGCCTGGAATCTACCGACAGAAATGGATATAAACGAGAGGACACCTTATGGCGGATCGGGAGATCCAAAAAAAACTCGATCAAGGACAACTATTAAGCGAGCTATAACAAGGTTTGTTTAAGAATGTATCTCATGGACGAGTCCGTACACATCCCATTTCTCCATTAGACTAAGTAACTAGGTTTAAGTAATTAATGAGCTACCTAGCACATATGTATCCATGTAAACCGCCACTACGTATACCTACGATAAGTAATTACCTCACAACTTCATCACAACCATTTCACCATATCACTCTGATCTTGAAGACCTGTCCATGAGAGTCAAGAAAAAAGCTGCACATTACCTCAAGAAAATTATAGGGAAGTATGCAAAATACACGACCCTACTATTCAACCCCTACCCAAGAACCGAGTAGCTAAGTAACTGTGTAGTTTGCACCAGCCTGCCCCTGCCCTGCCCGGAGAGTGTCCTGCCCTGAAGTGCCCTGACATCCTGTTCGAGCCACGCCCTGCCCACCTGAAGTGCTGCCCGAGGATGCCCTGCCCCCGGAAGTGCTGCCCGAGGACGCCTTGCCCCCGGAAGTGCTGCCCCTAGGACCTACGACCTACGTTGGCCAGCCCTGCACTCTCTTCACCAGCCCTCCAAACATTCCCTAAGGTTCTGTGTGTCTTTTCGTTGTGTTATTGTTGTCAAGGTAAATTAAGATATGCAACCCGTGTTGTGCTTATTATCTCTGAGATCTGTGTCCAAGATCCTTAATTGCGTATCAGCGTTAATCCTTCTGAAACTTACATACCCTCTGTGTTAAAACTGTGTATAAGTCTTAAACCTGTGATAGTGATTCATATCGAATGTCTTACGCATATGTTATATAGTTGTGTTCAGTTATTCATTTTGCCACACGCTCGCAGATCTTTCTATATATGTATTCTGTTATGAATTTTGTGAGTTGAGGTCGAAGTGTATTTCGTGATTTGATTTCCCTTCCTAATTGATTTTACCTAGAACCTACGCCCAATTTTATAACGAATTTACCTTCACATAATTAACTTCTATCCCCAGAATTATCCCTGTGAAAACCTATCTCCCCCAGTTTCCTTGATTACGTTCGAATATAAATCACCTTTGTAATTATTTTATGAATTCATATTGATGTTCATTTGATTACTGATGTAAGTAATTCTGAATCTTCATGCTTAGGAATTCCAGCATTGCATAGATTCTGTTACTTAATTTCACATCACTTACCATACTCCTATTATTCTAGTGTATGATTATTGCAAGACTCTGTTAATTCATTCAGACCTCTTAAGGATACTGAGTTTAGTATTTCTTTAGAATAATTTCGTCGTATGCGCCCTCATTCTTTTGTTAATTAATATCTTATTTATTATCCTTTTACGCTAGTAAACACAAGCGTTTCCAGAGCATTTGTTGACTAACTTCATTTAGTTAATTATAATTTGTTATCTAGTATAATTAATTAGAGTTACTCTATAGTTCATTCATAATTATACGCCCTCTTTAAATCTGAATTCCTCGGCTCGATTCGTAATTCTTACATACGTTCGTTGACGTGAAGATAAGATATTCATTAGAAATTACATTAATTATTCTTCAAATTTAATTTTGTGTGCTTTAAATTAAATCGTAGGTTGCCCCCAATTTCAGAGTAATATTATTGATACTACGATTCCAGTTGCATTAAGTTTGGATGTAATTTCCAACACCTCAATCCAGTAGATGACCTGACCTCCACTGTTTAAGTAGGAAGGTCACTTGAGTATACCGCGACTACCTTTAGTGCGACCCCCAGCCGTGTGACTCACCTAACTTACCTGGGTGTTTATTTTGTTCTCAACTCTCCTCGTGTCTCTTATCTTGAGAGTATATTTTTTTTCTTTGTTGGTTTCTCATTCACGTAAGACACTCGACTCACTTCGCTTGTTATATTTAAGGGTGATTATTTCTATGTTCATGTTTTACTGTTGTTGCCATTTGATTAACTGAGATTATTAACCACATTTGTTTATGGTTTATTCATGTAAGATTCTCAGCATATATGTACCCTATTCTTTGTGTTATTATTGTTATTGCTTCAGACAAGAAACCATCCCCGACTACGAATCTATATTCGAGAGTTGGAGATTGAAATGGTTATGTTGAGACGATCTATGACTCCTCAAGATAGACGTTACTTGAATTAATATACCATTTATATGTTCCATGCGTGTTGTCATTGAGTTCTGCATGATCCTGATTGAATACCTATCTTGTGCTAGTGAGACTGTGTTCGGTGTGACCCTGTCGGGCTATATTAAGGTCTATAAGTCCATAATTTGATTGTTGTGGAGACTATATCACAAGTTGTAAATATTACAACCCGTCATAACACTGGCGGCAGCGGTGTCTCGATACGGCATATCATCACAAGTGTTCTTACTGTAAAAGTTTTTTTTTTCTGGTATTCAATTGGTATTTGCACCATTCATCATGGCAGCAATTAGGTCTCTTGATATCCCAGCATTTAAACCCTCGGATTACGATATATACACGTACCTGGAAATAGTCAAACCGGTCCTAGACATTATGTTTGGGAATGAGGACGCTTCCAAGGTACACACAATTGTGGTTAAGCTTGGTAAATATGCAACAAAGGTGTCAGGATACGTGCATGACAACATGCCTGGGTTAACCTGGGCCCAATTTGAGGTTTATGTCCGGACAGCCATCAATCCAGTATTAGGCCAAACGATCGCGGATAAAAAATCCCATGAGGTAACATACTCAGGGGATTTGGATGGAACTGTGGAAATGTTGCATCAGATCGCTTTGACAGCCTTCCCGGACGAAACCACCACCCAGAGCAAGAAAACCATATTCAAAGCCTTGGTCAGAATCTTGCCTGACCCAGTGGCTGACCATTTCTCAATCGTGGAACCCACGAATTATGACGCAGATCTACTTGTAATCCGAAGAATAATGGCGTTACGAACATCCAGGGAACAAGCCGCCACCAACAAAATAGCTGTGATTAATATAGTCACCACCCACCTCCCTTCCGATACAGCTTCCAACAGTCGCCCTGTAGCTCCTAGGGCAGCTGACAAGGCTGAGGAGTGGGCAAGAATCCGTCCTGCAGACTGGAAACCCTGCACCGGATCTTGCATGCTGTGGTCACTCACAAGGTCATTCAGCGAACTGACCAGAAAAAGGACCAGGACTCCGAGTTGGTGGGCACAGATCCCTTGGATTGAGCCGCGTCAGATTTCCACCATGATTGAAGATGGAACTGCTGAGATTGACGAAGGAGAACTTGACAACTATCAACCAGAACCCTTAAAACCAGAGCCACTGGATTTTTAGGCGGCCCCCCTAAACCAATTGTCGTGACCATGGCGGGGGCTCAAGATAAAACATCGGATAATGGTCTGCCGGTGTACAGAAAGATCACCCTGAATGGGGTGGAGGTTCAACTTCTCCTAGATACGGGGCTTCCCGTTCTTGTCTATTCCTTCCCTTTTTACGAAAACATAAGCAGGTTTTCGAGGAAATCCAGTCCTCTCCTATCATCTTAATTAGTGCAAACGACCAGGTTATTTCCAACCTGGGTCAGTCACTCCCCCTATATGTTAAGATCCCCCACCCTCATCACGGAGCTCAGCATTCCTTCGTGATCTACAACTCCAGTGAATCCAAGTATGATGGATACCTGGGGCTTGATTTATTAATCTCTCTAAGTGCCTCCATTAATTGTAGTTACAGGACATTGTCTTATGACCCACCGTCCAAACCTGAACAAAAACCAAAAACCTCACCTCCTCTAGGAAACTTGAAGCAGCTTAAATCCATAGAATTGCCAGTCAGTCCCCCTATCACTGCTGCACCCCAAACTAAGATTAATGATATCCCCTACCCCCATTTTTCCCCTCCTTACAAAAAAACCCTTCCTGACATACCCTCCACACTCTCCAACAACCAACAAACAGACCTCAGAAATCTCCTTATCTCATATCAAGACATTTTCGCTACTTCTCGTCGAGATATGGGAAAAACTGAAACGTTGCATCACCCCATTCACACCGTGGGACACCCCATCAAGCAACCCATCAGAAGGAAGAACCCGATCCAAAGACAAGAGGAAGAAAAACAAATAAATTATATGCTCGCCACAGGAGTAGTAAAACCCTCTACCAGCCCCTGGTCTTCTCCAGTAGTGCTAGTCCGTAAGACGGACGGATCCACAAGGTTTTGCATCGATTATCGCCAGCTAAATGATGTCACCATCAAGGATGCCACCCCTTTTCCCAGGATTGATGACTCACTCGATTCCCTACTCAGCGCCAAATGGTTCACCACTTTGGACCTCCAAGCTGGTTACTGGCAAATACCCATTATGCCTGAACATCAACAGATAACGGCCTTTTCCACCAGCCAAGGAAGACTGTATGAGTTCACAGTACTACCATTCGGACTCTGCAATGGACCAGCCACCTTCTCCAGATTGATGGAGTCAGTCTTGCAAGGATTAACTTGGGAAACTTGCCTGGCATATCTGGATGATATCATCATATTTGGCATGACTTGGGCTGAACACCTGCAACGCCTTAAACAAGTTTTCCAGAGGATCCGGGAGGCCAGCCTAAAACTTAAACCCTCCAAATGCACCCTAGCAGAGAAATAAGTGAATTTCTTAGGCCATGTCGTCTTTGAAGAAGGAATTTCCGCAGACCCTTCCAAACTCGATCAGTAAAATCACACCTCCAACTAACGTAAAAGGCGTACGTGCGTTTTTAGGCCTAGCATCCTACTATCGACGGTTTGTGAAGAACTTTGCCACCATTGCTAAACCCCTACATTACCTCACAAAAAAGGAAGAACCTTTCATGTGGACAGACCCCAGGATTCAAGCTTTCAACACCCTAAAAGACATATTAGTTGCCTCTCCGGTAGTCTCCTTTCCTGATTATACCAAACCATTCCGATTATACACAGATGTATCACAGTTCGGAATTGGGGCCATCTTAAGTCAAACCAGAGATGGCAAAGAACACATAATTGCATGTGCTAGCCACACCCTCAACCCAGCAGAAATAAATTACCCGGTGACCAAACGTGAATGTCTCGGAATGATTTGGGCAT
Organism: Paralithodes platypus; assembly: GCA_032716605.1. NCBI lineage: Eukaryota > Metazoa > Arthropoda > Malacostraca > Decapoda > Lithodidae > Paralithodes > Paralithodes platypus. Next base: position 20,057,347 of record CM064515.1, on the reverse strand, counting down.
TACAACATTTCAAATCCTACCTGGCGGGAGTCAAGGTCACCGTCATAACCGACCACCACGCCTTTAAATGGTTGAGGAAGTCAAGACACAAAAAACGCTCTGACTGTCAGATGGAGAGAATCACTGGAAGTATTCGATATAGATATCGTATATCGTCCAGGGAAATTGCATACCAATGCTGATGCACTCTCTCGTCTACCATTACCACTTCCTAGTTCTACCTCTCAACAAGAAACATCAGCCCATACGATCCTTGCAATACATCATCAAAGCTCGTTAGATAACAGCCAGCAAGACCTCTTGCAACAATACCAGCAACAACTGAAACCAGATTGGATACCTAGGAAGATTGTCGATCAGCTAACCAGACGAGGTGACAATCTCTTCACCTTAGAAGGAAAAATTGTGATCACCCCCCAAGCCGCGTTATCCACGATGCAATCCATACATATGGATAACGGTATCCACCTAGCCCAAAGAAGACTCATCACCACCTTTCAACAAGTCTACTGGACCCCATTTCCTTATGTCACTGCAAAGCGCATCACCGAGTCATGCAAGGCGTGTGCGTTGGGTAAGGATCGAACCCGCAAAGCTGGTCCTTCCGGAAAGTTAATTGCCTTCAAACCTTGGCAATTGCTTGCAGTGGACGTAATGGTCCCCATGGAAAACAGTCATGGTTTCAAGTATATAATTACTTTTGTAGACACGTACTCCAAATTTGTCATAGCGTGTCCCACAAAAGAACACTCAGCCATTGCAGTAGCTGAGGCACTCATTCAACTTGTCTTCCCCTATTTTGGCCTACCTGAAGCAATCCATTCTGACAAAGCCCCTGAATTTACTAGCCACATCTGGTCTCAACTGTCCTTAATGTGTGGTTTTAAAATCAGCCACTCCTCCTCATACTGGCCTCAGGGTAATTCAATATGCGAGAGGAGCCACAGAACCATTGCCAATCAGATCAGAACCAGATTGCAACAAATGGATTCCAAGGATTGGTCCAGCCAGGTCAAGATTGTGCAATGGGGGATCAACACCTGCCCTCGAGAAGACGGCGTATCTCTTCACGAACGAGTATTTGGAGTAGCACCTTTGCTCCTCCTCCTCCGTCGTCTAGCTGCCCCGTATGAGCCCTCCTCCAATTTCGACCAGTCTCTCGTTCACCTCAAGAATCGCCTAAGACAAATCCAGTACGTTCAAGACCCTCAACCAGATGAAGCACCAAAAGCCAGCCCCCACTGTATTGGCGATCTAGTCATGGTCGCATGACTAGTTCCATCCAAACTAAAACCCAGATTTAAAGGCCTGTTTAGCTGTACCAAACTGTTACCAGGTTACCATCAACTATTTTGGTGAGTCACGCACGTATCGTAACAGGCATGTACGTAGATTTCAGCCTATTAATGAGAACAATGTGATGCTTGCTGATCCCAATCAGAATGACATTTTGCCTGCAACTAATAACCACAATTTAGGATCCACAGAACCCACAATCCCTGAGTTTCCTCTACCTGTCACTCCTTCACGCTGCCAAAGGCCTCCTCTTTATATGAACCTTCTACCTCATACTCCCACACCTGTACCTCGAGCACGCCCACCCCCTTTGGTGTACACGCCTGTTCCAGCCTTGCCTACACGCACTGTTTCTGCCCCTCCTACCCTCCCCTCTCAAACTTGTCAACCCTCTATGCTTGTTCCTGTCCATGCTTCCCCATCTGTCAGTTTACCTACTAATTCAGAACCTTCTGCTACTCAACCTACAACTCCTGTCATTGCTAACATTCCTTCTCTACCTAACACACCTGTACCTGCCATTACTTAACCTAGCTCACCACTTCCCAGCACGTTACCTATTCCTTTATTGCCACGCCTGACACGCCCCCAATGCTCCCTTATGCTTCCAAACTCAAATCTCCAGCTCCTTCCGTATCTCGCCTTTCCCCTCAACCTGTTGCACGCCCTTTACCTCTACTTTCCAGACGTAGTCCCATACCTTCCACTAGCACACATTCTTCTCCTTTAATTCGGCCGGCTCCAAACAAATTCAATAGGCCACCTCTATCCTCTAGCTCAAACTCCCCCCCATCCCCAGTATCTCGTGCTCAGAAACCATCTCTAATCCCTATTCAATCTAATCCCACATGTCCAAGATCTGGTCGACGTGTGATACCCCCTCAATGATGGGCTTCCACCTTTCAACCCACCTACATCCGGCGAGCCCCCCTACAACCTACCTTTCCAGCATCAACGAGGACCCCTCATGTTAGTGCAATGTTAACTTTACCTCCCACAAACACCTCAACTGTCCTCACTACTCCAGTGACTACGAAGACCAGCAGACCACACAACCAACTGCCTCCTACCACACCTTCTCCTACAACACCTTCTACTGCAACCCCTACAGCCATGAAGATTAACCAAGTCACCTTCATCAAAGACGCTGTCTCCACGGAGATAGAAACACCCAAAAAACTCCTCCACCTGGCAAAACATGCTCAAGAAGACTGGCAAATAAATATCAGCATGGACACCCTATCCAAGGCGGATGTTCCCACCACACTTTGGCTGCTAATTCTCCAAAGTTTAATACCTGTCAGCAACTCACCCACCACCAGATCCTATATTATTAAGTCGCATGGTCGCGACTTTTTATACGAGGAATGTGGTGTGATGACGGGTCTGAAGATGAGCCATCCAAGTAACAGTTGCAGAATAGCCAGTCTGCAACTCCAAGACCCCATAATCAAGACAAGAAAAATAATAGAGACACCCCAATTTTCTCATGCTCTAGTCCCTGAATAAATACCAGAGTGACCCCTGCTTCCCCGTGTTCTACGACAACAACCACCAGCCTCAAGAATGGGAAATGCTCCCCTCCAATCAACAGCCTGCTCTGCCCTCCTCCCAACAACCAACCACAACACAGCATTTCCTAAATACCCGGATCTTGCTTATAGTGAAGAGATGTTCATGCAGATAAAATATCAACGACCCAAAGTCTACCGATACCAATGGACGTAGACAGGAGAGCGCATGATGACGGACCAAGAGAGATAATAAGCCCTCTACCAAGAGCAACTATTAAGCGAGATATAGCCTTGTTTATGATCCCTGAACAATTACCCAACCGACCCCTGTTTCACCGTTTTCTACGACGAGCCACAGGTATGGGAGGTCACCCCAACTCATTTGCCACCTGCTCGGGTGACGCCCCCTCACAGCCCTATGCCAGCACATAGCTACATGTCCTCAGCTCCCGGATATGGAAGACACGGAAGAAGTGGTTATGCAAATAAAACATCAACGGCCTGGATTCTACCGACATAAATAGATATAAACAAGAGGACACCTTGTGGCGGATCGGGAGATCCAATAAACCTCGATCAAGGACAACTATTAAGCGAGCTATAACTATGTTTGTTTAGGAATGTATCTCATGGACGAGTTCGTACACATCCCATTTCTCCTTAATTAGACTAAGTAACTAGGTCTTAAGTAATTACTGAGCTACCTAGCACATATGTATCCATGTAAACCGCCACTATCTATACCTACAATAAGTAATTACCTCACAGCTTTATCACAACCATTTCAACCTATCCCTCTGATCTTGAAGACCTGTCCATGAGAGTCAAGAAAAAAGCCGCACATTACCTCAAGAAAATTATAGGGAAGTATGCAAAATACACGACCCTACTATTCAACCCCTACCCAGGAACCGAGTAGCTAAGTAACTGTGTAGCTTGCACCAGCCTGCCCCTGCCCTGCCCGGAGAGTGTCCTGCCCTGAAGTGCGCCGACGTCCTGTTCGAGCCACGCCCTGCCCACCTGAAGTGCTGCCCGAGGACGCCCTGCCCCCGGAAGTGCTGCCCGAGGATGCCCTGCTCCCGGAAGTGCTGCCCGAGGACGCCTTGCTCCCGGAAGTGCTGGCCAAGGACGCCCTGCCCCCGGAAGTGCTGCCCCTAGGACCTACGACTTACGTTGGCCAGCCCTGCACTCTCTTCACCAGCCCTCCAAACATTCCCTAAGGTTCTGTGTGTCTTTTCGTTGTGTTATTGTTGTCAACTTACTGTTTCTTACAGTAGATCCTCTGGAAAAAGGCAAACTAGGCCTGTGTATCCAGCTCAGTACCAATACTTGCTCTGCTGCGGTCGTTCACAGTGTTGTCAAGGTAAATTAAGATATGCGACTCGTGTTGTGCTAATTATCTCTGAGATCTGTACCCAAGTTCCTTAATTGCGTATCAGTGTTAATCCTTCTGAAACTTACATACCCTCTGTGTTAAAACTGTGTATGTCTTAAACCTGTGAAAGTGATTCATTCCATATCGAACGTCTTACGCATACGTTATAATTATTATAGTTTTGTTCAGTTATTCATTTTGCCACACGCTCGCAGATCTTTCTATATATGTATTCTGTTATGTATGTTGTGAGTTGAGGTCGAAGTGTATTTCATGATTTGATTTCGCTTCCTAATTGATTTTACCTAGAACCTACACCCAATTTTATAACGAATTTACCTTCACATACTTAACTTCTATCCCCAGAATTATCCTTGTGAAAACCTATCTCCCCCAGTTTCCTTGATTACGTTCGAATATAAATCACCTTTGTAATTATTTTATGAATTCATATTGATGTTCATTTGATTACTGATGTAAGTAATTCTGAATCTTCATGCTTAGGAATTCCAGCATTGCATAGATTCTGTTACTTAATTTCACATCACTTACCATACTCCTATTATTCTAGTGTATGTTTATTGCAAGACTGTTAATTCATTCAGACCTCTTAAGAATACTGAGTTTAGTATTTCTTTAGCATAATTTCGTCGTATGCGCCCTCATTCTTTTGTTAATTAATATCTTATTTATTATCCTTTTATGCTAATAATCATAAGTGTTTCCAGAGCATTTGTTGACTAACTTCATTTAGTTAATTATAATTTGTTCTCTAGTATAATTAATTAGAGTTACTCTATAGTTCATTCATAATTATACGCCCTCTTTATATCTGTATTCCTCGGCTCGATTCGTAATTCTTATATACGTTCGTTGACGTGAAGATAAGATATTCATTAGAAATTACATTAATTATTCTTCAAACATAATCTTGTGTGCTTTAAATTAAATCGCAGGTTGCCCCCAATTTCAGAGTAATATTATTGATACTACGACTCCAGTTGCATTAACTTTGGATTTAATTTCTAACACCTCAGTCCAGTAGATGACCTGACCTCCACTGTTTAAGTAGGAAGGTCACTTGAGTATACCGCGACTACCTTTAGTGCGACCCCCAGCCGTGTGACTCACCTAACTTACCTAGGTGTTTATTTTGTTCTCAACTCCCCTCGTGTCTCTTATCTTTAGAGTATATTTTGTTTCTTTGTTGGTTTCTCATTCACGTAAGACACTCGACTCACTTCGATTGTTATATTTAAGGGTGATTATTTCTATGTTCATATTTTACTGTTGTTACCATTTGATTAACTGAGATTATTTAGATTTCAGTAAAGCTTTCGACAGAGTCCCCCATGAGAGATTGATGAGAAAGGTTGAGGCGCATGGAATAGGTGGGGCGTTGTTGGGATGGATTAGGTCATGGCTAATTGGTAGGAAGCAGAGAGTCAGCATAAATGGTACGAAGTCAGAATGGGGAGCAGTCAAAAGTGGTGTCCCCCAGGGATCTGTATTAGGTCCTCTGTTGTTTGTTATATACATAAATGACCTTGATTTAGGTATAACTAGTAGGATAAGTAAATTTGCAGACGATACCAAAATGGGGAGAACAATTGATTCAGATAGAGATATAGAGTGCCTCCAAAGGGATCTAGATACCTTACACGAATGGTCAGTAAATTGGCAGATGAAGTTTAACCTTGACAAATGCAAGGTAATAAAGATTGGGAAGATGCATACAAATGTTAAATATAAACTAGCTAATATGGAATTAGAAAACTCGAATTGTGAGAAAGATCTAGGTGTGTTTGTTAGCAATGATTTGAAGCCTAGAAAACAGTGTATAAGCGTTCGAAACAAGGCAAACAGGATTCTCGGGTTAATCTCTAGGAGTGTGAGTAACACAACTGCTGATGTTATCTCAAAACTTTAATTGTCATTAGTGAGACCCCATATGGATTATGCTGTTCAATTTTGGAGTCCTTATTACAGAATGGACATAGATTCATTGGAGAGAGTACAACGTAGAATGACAAAAATGATCCATAATATTAGAAATCTTCCGTATAAAGAAAGGTTGAAGATATTAGGCTTACATTCGTTAGAGAGACGCAGAGTTAGAGGGGACATGATAGAGGTGTTCAAGTGGATTAGTGGGATTAACAAAGGGGACATGACAAATGTACTAAAGCTCAGTGATAGCGAAAGAACTCGTACCAATGGTTTCAAATTAGATAAATTTCGTTTCAGAAAAGATATAGCAAATATTGGGTTGGTAACAGAGTTGTAGATGGGTGGAATGGACTACCAAGTGCTATAGTGGGATTAAAAACGGTAGGGAGCTTTAAGATAAAATTGGATAAGCATATGGACGAGAAGGGTTGGGTGTGAAGGGGGATCACCCGGGTTGGGCCAATCAGCGCTCTGCAGACCCCCGTAATCCTGCGTTAATCTCTAACCGTTTTGGTAAGATGATCATCAGGGTATTAGAGTGTTGAGCCTATAATTGGGCTTTGTAATTGTGGTTGTGTGGGACAGGGATCTGCCTTGCTTAGGGCAATCGGCTTTCTGCAGACAACCATTTTCTTATGTTCTTATGTTCTTATGTTCTTATTATTAACCACATTTGTTTATGATTTATTCTTGTAAGATTCTCAGCATATATGTACCCTATTCTTTGTGTGTTATCTATATTATTAACACCTTACGAGCGGCCTAGGCGGTATATAATATGTAGCCACCAGCGGGGTGTTTTTACCCAAAATAGGGCTGTTTACGTGATAATTGTCGTGCCTAAATAAGACCCAGAGCACAAAACAAGTATCTATCCCTGAAAGGGCATAAACAGAGCTTTCCAATGACACCATAACGATCCTTTTATGATGGCTAGTTTTCTTGCAACAACTGCGCAACGCGAGTGCAAAAAGCATGTAATTCGGCACTTTCCCCATACAATTCCGTATGTAGCGAGTGAGAGAGGGAGGGAGGAGGTGGGATTCGTGTCAGTAGGTTCGCCGCGGTGGTCTGGAGCAGTCATACGCTCGCTACTCTCCTGCCACCACTTGTCTCTCTCTCTCAGCAACATTACGTGCGCCGCCAGATAGTCCAGATTTATTATACTCGACTTATGTTGCGCGCCGCTAGTTATGGGTTAAATCAGTTCGTGTCTGTTTGTCTGTCTGTGTGTTCTTAATAGGCGGCCGCAGTTTTGGACCTCGGGAGCTGAAACTTTGCATGTGGGTGTCAATTGACCTGGGTCAGGTCATAGAGGGGGCGAGGCCACGATCGGAGGTAGTTTCGAGGCCGAAATTGATTTTTTGTTTTTTTAAATGGCCGTTTGGTGTAGAAGGAGGCCTCCGATCAAAAAGGTGTATGGAACGAAAGTTGTTCGGAGCCGCCCAATGTGGGGATACAGATGAGGTCAGATCCAAAATCGGAGGTCATTTAGCGGCCGAAATCGAGGTCGGTGATTATGGTAGTAGTAGTATTGTGATGATTGTGGTAGTAGTGATTATTGATGGTGATTATGGTAGTAGTAGTGGTGGTAATACCTGGGCAACGCCGGGTACCCCTCTAGTCTATATTATTAAATCTGTTTGTGTGTCTGTTTGTCTGTGTGTTCTTAATAGGCGACCGCAGTTTTGGACCTGGGGAGCTGAAACTTTGCATGTGGGTGTCAATTGACCTGGGTCAAGTCATAGAGGGGGCGAGGCCACGATCGGAGGTCGTTTCGAGGGCGAAATTGAAAAAATGGCCGTTTGGGGCAGAAGGAGGCCTCCGATCGAAAAGGTGTATGGAACGAAAGTTGTTCGCAACCCCCCAAAATGGGGGTACGGATGAAGTCAGATCCAAAATCGGAGGTCGCCGATTAATGAGGCACAGGGAGGTCGAGGCCAGTGATTATGGTAGTAGTAGTATTGTGATGATTTTGGTAGTAGTGATTGATGATGGTGATTATGGTAGTAGTGGGGAGATTGTAGGCACCAATCGATCAGGGCTAGACCCAGGTGAGGTTATAGGCATGTGATAAAGAGTCGCTGGAACTCCTGTTTCATTTGCTTGGCCTCTCTTACTGATTTTCTTTGTGCCTCATTTACACTGAGAGCAATCCAGCTAGCTCTCACAAACACCTCCTCCTCCTATCCACGTCACTACACTAAACATGCACACCACACTTCATTCCTCCACACCAAAATAAAAAAAAAAAAAAAATTATGAATTCTAGCCCAGCCTCGGAGTCCCCAGGGGGGGGGGGGGGGGGGGACCATAAATGCCCCCACTCCCGACCGACCATCCCCTGACGACCCCACACAATTACCTGGACCTCGGCCTGTTACTCTTTCTATTAATTTCTGCAACATTCGCAGACTTTCCTCTAACTTTCACTCTGTTGAGCACCATCTCTCCTCCTACAAACCTGATCTTCTCTTCCTCACCGAAACTCAGGTGTCTGTAGCAACATCCAGCAGCCCCTTCTCTGTATCCTCCTACTTTCTCTATCCTAGTTTCAAAGCCAGAGGCGGATGTTGTGCATATGTGCACAACAAACTCACTTGCTCTCGTGTTCCCGATTTCGACTCCTCTGAATTCTCAACTTTATGGCTCAAACTTTCCTGTCATTCTCTTACTAAATATTTCTGTGCTGTCTATCTTTCCCCTAACTCTACCAACTTTCCCAAATTCTTTGACTCTCTAAACTCTACAGTGGAGCACATTCTATCCATTTCTCCTTTCTCAGAAATCTCCATCTTAGGAGATTTCAACGTTCACCACCGCCAATGGCTCTCCTCTCACACTACTGATCCACCTGGTGAACAAGCCTACGTCTTTTCTATCCTAAATGACCTAGAGCAGTTAGTTCAGCAACCCACCCGTATCCCGGATCGCATCGGAGATCGGCCCAACATTCTTGACCTATTTCTAACTTCTAACCCTTCTTCTTATACTGTCGATCTTTTCTCTCCTTTGGGCTCCTCCGACCATAAACTTATCTCTGTCAACTGTCCTATCTCTCCAGTATGGCCACCCGATCCTCCTAGCCGGCGGCGCTTGTGGCACTTTGGCGCTGCCGACAGGGAGGCTCTTTGGCAGTACTTCTTTGATTTCCCATGGAATGATTTCTGCTTCCGTGGCCGGGGACCCTCGGAGAGTGCTCAACGCATTACCGAGGTAATCCTATCGGGCATGGAAGCATACATTCCATTCTCTTTCTCTCAGACTAATGCTAAAAAATCTTGGTTTACTCACGCCTGTTCTACTGCTGTCCGCAATAAGGAGGAAGCATTCAAACGGTACCGACGCCTTAAAACTCAAGACTCTCATTCTTCATATATTTCTGCCCGGAATCAAGCCAAATCTGTTCTTCGACTTGCCAAACACTCTTTCATCAATAATAAATGCACTGAACTATCCAACTCTAGCTCTTCCCAAGCTTTCTGGCATCTAGCCAAAAACCTCTCCAACAATTTCTCTTCCTCGTCTTTCCCTCCCCTTTCCCACTCTGATGGCACAACCATCACTTCTTCCTCTGACAAAGCTAAACTCTTCGCTCAAACTTTTGCTAAAAACTCCACCTTGGATGATTCCGGTGCTATTCCTCCCTCTCCGCCGTCCTCTCTCTTACTTATGCCTAATATACTAATCTCTTCTAAAGATGTACTTTCTACCCTCTCTGGGCTTAACACTAATAAGGCGTACGGTCCGGACGGTGTTCCTCCTGTTGTTCTCAAAAACTGTGCTTCCGTGCTAACTCCCTACCTAGGCAAACTCTTTCGTCTCTGTCTATCCTCTAACGTCTTCCCTTCATGCTGGAAGTTTGCTCACATTCAACCTGTCCCAAAGAAGGGTGACCGCTCTCAACCCTCCAACTATCGTCCAATTGCTCTCATCTCTTGTCTTTCTAAAGTTTTTGAAACTATTCTTGCTTCCAAATTTCTTAAGCATTTCACTTCTCATAATCTGCTCTCAGATCGCCAGTATGGCTTCCTTAAGGGTCGCTCTACTGGTGATCTTCTTTCATATCTTACTAACTCTTGGTCATCCTCCTTTCGGGACTTCGGTGAGACTTTTTCTATTGCACTAGACATATCGAAAGCCTTCGATAGAGTCTGGCATAAATCTTTAATTTCTAAACTACCCTCCTTCGGTTTCTATCCCCTCCATATGTGCCTTTGTCTCCAATTTCCTTTCCGGCCGTTCCATAGCCGCGGTTGTGGACGGCAATTGTTCACTTCCTCGCCCTATAAACTCCGGTGTTCCTCAGGGCTCTGTCCTATCTCCTATTCTCTTTCTAATTTTGATAAATGATATCCTTAATTGTACCTTAATTCCTATCCATTCATACGCAGACGAGTCAACCTTGCACTACTCCATTAGTTTTTCAGAATGCACCAGCCAGCAATCCCTCAACGACAAACGTAATGAAGCCATAGTACTCTTAAATTCTGATCTAAATACTATTTCCAATTGGGGCAGAGAAAACCTTGTTAACTTTAATGCTTCCAAAACCCAATTTCTCCATCTATCTACCCGTCAGGATCTCCCAGCGGACTATCCCTTATTCTTCAACAATACAAAAATCAACCCTTCATCTTCTCTCAATATTCTTGGTGTCTCTTTTTCTTCTGCTCTCATTTGGAAGGACCATATTACCAGTCTTGCTAAGGCACCCTCCCAGAAGCTGGGTGTGCGCAACCGCCTTAGGGGGTTCTTTTCCCCTGCACAGCTTCTTGCTCTGTACAGGGGCATAGTGCGCCCTTGTATTGAGTATTGTTCACATGTGTGGGGAGGTTCCTCTCACACCGCTCTCCTAGACAAAGTTGAAAGGAAGGCCTTTCGTATCATTAACTCCCATCCACTCACCAACTCTCTGCAATCTCTCTCTCTCCGCCGCAATGTTGCATCTCTCTCGCTATTCTATCGCTACTATAATAATCAGTGTTCCTCAGAGCTATCCCAGTGCATACCACCTCCTTTACGTAGGGCACGTGGTACCCGTCTTGCAACTCAATCCCACCCCTACTCTGTGCAACTCTCCAACCCAGGAGTGAAACGTTACTCTCAAACTTTCTTCTACTCAACAGCTGAGCTCTGGAACTCTCTCCCAGAATCAGTCTTTCCCTCTTCCTATGACTTAAATTGCTTCAAACTCCGTGTGTCCAGGCATTTTGGCTCGAACGTCCCTTGATTTTGGCCCTGTCACTCTTTCAACTATGGGGGAGGCACTCGCTATAGGCAGTTATGCCTTTTGCCTCCCTCAATCACATAGAAAAAAATAAATAAATTAGTGTTGGTAGTAGTGATGATGATTATGGTGGTACAGTATTTATATTATTAAATCAGTTTGTGTGTCTATTTGTCTGTCTGTGTGTTCTTAATAGGCAGCTGCAGTTTTGGACCAGGGGAGCTGAAACTTTGCATGTGGGTGTCAATTGACCTGGGTCAGGTCATAGAGGGGCCGAGGCCACGATCGGAGGTCGTTTCGAGGCCGAAATTGAATTTTATTTTGAAAAAAATGGCCGTTTAGGGCAGAAGGAGGCCTTCGATCGAAAAGGTGTATGGAACGAAAGTTGTTCGCAGCCCCCCAAAATGGGGGTACGGATGAGGTCAGATCCAAAATCGGAGGTCATTTAGCGGCCGAAATCGAGTTCGCCATTTAATGAGGCACAGGGAGGTCTAGGCCGGTGATTATGGTAGTAGTAGTATTGTGATGATTGTGATAGTAGTGATTGATGATGGTGATTATAGTAGTAGTAGTGGTGGTAGTAGTGATGGTGATTATGGTAGAATTTAAACCCGGGCAACGCCAGGTACCCCTGCTAGTCTGTATTATTAAATCAGTTTGTGTGTCTGTTTGTCTGTCTGTGTGCTCTTAGTAGGCAGCCACAGTTTTCGACCTGGGGAGCTGAAACTTTGCATGTGGGTGTCAATTGACCTGGGTCAGGTCATAGATGGGGCGAGGCCACGATTGGAGGTTGTTTTGAGGCCAATTTTTTTTTTTTTTTTTTTAAATGGCCGTTTGGGGTAGAAGGAGGCCTCCGATCGAAAAGGTGTATAGAACAACAGTTGTTCGCAGCCCCCCAAAATGGGGATACCGATGAGGGCAGATCCAAAATCGGAGGTCATTTAGCGGCCGAAATCGAGGTCGCCGTTTAATGAGGCACAGGGAGGTCGAGGCCGGTAATTATGGTAGTAGTAGTATAGTGATGATTGTGGTATTAGTGATTGATGATGGTGATTATGGTAGTAGTAGTGGTGGTAGTAGTGATGGTGATTAAGGTAGAATTTAAACCCGGGCAATGCCGGGTATCCCTGCTAGTTATTGTTATTGCTTCAGACAAGAAACCATCCCCGACTACGAATCTATATTCGAGAGTTGGAGATTGAAATGGTTATGTTGAGACGATCTATGATTCCTCAAGATAGACGTTACTTGAATTAATATACCATTTATATGTTCCATGTGTGTTGTCATTGAGTTCTGCATGATCCTGATTGAATACCTATCTTGTGTTAGTGAGACTGTGTTCGTTGTGACCCTGTCGGGCTATATTAAGGCCTATAAGTCCATAATTGGATTTTTGTGGAGACTATATCACGAGTTGTAAATATTACAACCCGTCATAACAAAAACTAATTGAGTAGTGTAAGGTAGAGTCATCTGCGTATGAATGGATGGGACTGGAGGTACAGTTGAGAAGATCATTTATTAAAATTAGAAAGATAATGGGAGATAGGACAGAGCCCTGAGGAACACCGGAGCTGATAGGATGAGGAAGTGAGCGATGGCCGTCCACAACCGCAGCTATGGAACGGCCGGAAAGGAAATTAGAGACAAAGGCACAGATGGAGGGATGTAAACCGAAGGAGGGTAGTTTAGAAATTAAAGATTTGTGCCAGACTCTATCGAGCCTTCGATATGTCTAGTGCAATAGAAAAAGTCTCACCGAAGTCCCGGAAGGAGGATGACTAAGAATTAGTAAGATATGAAAGAAGATCACCAGTAGAGCGACCCTTAATGAAGCCATTCTGGCGATCTGAGAGTAGATTATAAGAAGAGAAATGCTTAAGAAATTTGGAAGTAAGAATAGTTTTAAAAACGTTAGCGATACAAAGAGATGAGAGCATTTGGACTATAGTTGGAGGGTTGAGAGCAGTCACCCTTCTTTGGGACAGGTTGAATGAAAGCAAACTTCCAGCAAGAAGGGAAGACGTTAGAGGAGAGACAGAGACGAAAGAGTTTGCCTAGGCAGGGAGTCAGCATGGAAGCATAGTTTTTTAGTACAACAGGAGGAACACCGCCCGGACCGTACGCCTTTTTAGAATTAAGCCCAGAGAGGGTAGAAAGTGCATCTTTAGAAGAGATTAGGATATTAGGCATAAGTAGGAGAGAGGGGGATGGAGAAGGAGGAATAGCACTGGAATCATCAAAGGTGGAGTTTCTAGCAAAGGTTTAAGCGAAGAGTTCACCTTTGTCAGAAGAAGAAGTGATGGTTGTGGTATCAGAGTGGAAAAGGGGAGGGAAAGACGAGGAATTAAAATTGTTGGAAAGGTTTTGGCTAGATGCCAGAAAGCTTGGGAACAGCTAGAGTTGGATAGTTCACTGCATTTATTATTGATGAAAGAGTGTTTAGGAAAATCGTGTGTGTGTGCTTCAAATAAACACCACATCGTTTTATTACTGCCTCCCTTCAGCAATGTGGATGATGGATTAGGTCATCCTATAGGTTTTGCAGCTGACACAGCCTGTTGGGGATGAAGGATTAGGTCATCCTATAGGTTTTGCAGCTGACGCAGCCTGTCACAAGATTTTAAGCTGATTGTCTGTTCACTTAGTGACGTTTTTTTTCTTTTTCTTTTTTTTTCTATATTCCAACTTACTTCCTCTCGGGCATAGGCTGAGAGCCTTAACATTCACCGCTTTACAATGAACAGTGAAGCCCGTGAGGTCTTGTTCCAGTCTAGGGAGTGAGACATGTGAAGCACGTAGAGTACAACGAGCACCTGCCATCTTGCCTTCACATGAGGCACGGTGCTCACTCATGGCCCGAAACGACCCCATCTCTGAAGCCACCTCGTTCCCGTGCATCACTGTCTCACCCCCTACACTCGGACTCTCACACTTACACACACACAACGCCACCTGTTAAGCAGATAACTCACCAGGCATTGCACCCCTATAGCATATTTTGAATATGGGAATATTCATACAGTGCTATTTAATCAGGGAACAATGAGGGTATTTTATTGACGTTTCGGTGGGCTTGTGGTAATGCACTGATACCAGGTACAGCACAAATTCTATCCCAATAATATCTTCCCATTGATACATCGGGATTTGAACCCGAGACCTTTGGATTACCAGGCCAGTGGCAAGACCACTCCACCACACCTTCCCTTAACGAGCCACAACTTACTGTATATTTACTTGTACTTATTTGCCCATGTTCATGTTAGGCCAACAATATTTAAGTACATTCAGTTATACCACACCACACTTATGTGATCAACATTCCAAATAATGTGTCCTTCTTATTTCCACGGTGCAACAGAAAACAAAAATGTTTTATGTGGAAAAAACAAACTCGAATAAAATTGCGTCTAGCTGTCTGAAAAGTTTTAAAATGTTGACCCAATCAAAACTGAAATTGAAAAGAATCTGTAACTGACTGAGGTAATTAATTGAAAGTGCAAGTGACAGTACACATTTAAATAACCTTATTTACCATTATAAATATATTCGGAGTGTATACACATATTTCAGATCTATGATACCGACTATTCTACTGATACAAATTAGGTAGAATAAATTTATGTTTGCATTTATATATATATATATATATATATATATATATATCAATATAAATTGTTACGAGGGGAGCCGGGGCAACCAGATGCTTACATAGCCTAGCCCACAGCACCGTACTACCCTGCAACAGACACGCTCTTAATATCTGACTCAAATACCAAGACACGCAGGTTCTCTAGGAGAAATGGTTATCTTCCTCTTTGCTTATTAAAGCAGTAACAAGGAGACACAAAAATATCTATTGTCCCCGAGTCTATTCCATAGTGCGTGTAGTATGCAAGAGAACTTCTAAGGTTATTCTATACTGCACCATCATTATCCAACCATACCACTACTAGACTCCCAGAACACTCTGTATCATGCCCAATCACTTAGGAATTGAGAACAATACAAAGCAAAAACCCATGGAAAGTCCAGTACAATAAACCTCTGTGCCAAGCCTATTATCCCTAGCCTATGTCCTAATAATACACCGAGTGGCTCTCCTCAGCACAGCACGGCGGTGGTGTTGTAAGGGATAAACAACTTTAATGACTTATCGCTTACACATCATCTGGGGTTAGCTCAATACACCCGAGTACAATGGGGACAACCTCACCTTGTAACAGGCTCCACCCCTAGTCTCTAACTTCACCAGATGTATTGTTGCTAAAACTACACAAGGCCCAAGGGTTGATATCCTAGTAGGTTGGAAATTAGCTGCCACCCCTCTAGCGGGGGGTTTTGGGCTATTTTGGGCATATTCAGGCCCTCCTGAATGATCAATCAAGTATCTGCATGAAAAGAAATGTATTCAGCAAAAAACTAGGCACTACAAGCTTCAAAATGAGACCAGAACGAGCTACGTAGCACTCGTAGTTTTGATGCAGTGGTACCACCAACATGGGAGTTTAGCGTATAGCGGCATATTTTTTCCAGCTACGCTCACTACTGGCTACACTGCCGGCCTCTCGAGAACAGAGGGAGCGTGAGTCAGTGGGCGGCGGTAAGCCCTGGGTGTCGGCCGTGTGGCCTGTTGTGCTCCCGGCCATTTGCACTCTATTTTAACCCTTTAAAAGCCTTAATAATGCTCCTAACTTGCTGCTTTTTAGATACAGACTTAAGTCAGGCCCCGCTCTTTAAGTGTTAAAGGGTTAAATAAGGCCCGAGTTGGAGGATGCTGTGTGGTGGAAGGAAAAACAAGGTAGCCTATTATGGCAGTATACAGGCTTCCTCACCACCCAACAACCTTGGTCCTCAAGGGCTCAACAAATGCTGGATAAACAGGGCAATCCCCAAACCACTAGAGACATCAACCAGGAATTATATGCACATGTAATGATGAATAACAATGCAGAAAAATAATGGAAAATAACATGGAGGATTAAAAGGAGAAGCTTATATTCTAGATTGCCAAAGAAGGTATGAATGCAGTAATTAAGATTAAACTAAAGATTTTAAACAAAACAATATGCTCAATATGACTCCAGCCCCGGCTATGCTCCAATCAAATAAAGAACAAAAAGAAATATGCGGTATTCAAGGGAAACAAAAGGAGCACTCTCGACCGACACCCAAAAAGTGATGTTGACACGAGAGCCAGGACTAGAGTGAGCTCTAGCACTCGCTCTGGTTCCCTCGGCCCGACGAGGGAGAAGAAAGTGGAGCACCAGGCACCACCAGAATACTTAATTATCTCAGGCAGCCTTTGCTCTCAGTAACAACAAAAGTAATCAAATGAATATAAGTAATTGTGTGAACTTATGATAAACTGCATTAATCACACAAGGGCTAAATAAACTAAAGTAATACTTATTCAATCACTCTCATGGTAACAATACAAGGGTAACAGTTGACAACTGCCAACACTTGAGACAGCAGAGGAAAGGCGTCTAGCAACCTAGCCTCGTGCCAGGCCCCTGCAATATAGGCCTTGTACTTGTAACTCACTCACAAATGATGTACTGTAGGCTACAAACTCATTTGGGAGTGACAATATATATATATATATATATATATATATATATATATATATATATACTGTATATGTGGAAGGTGCTAAGGATTTATGAAATTGGAGGACATTTGTTAAGAGCAGTCAGAAGTCTTTATGAAGAGAGCAGAGCGTGTGTTAGAGTAGAAAATGAATGGTTTGAGGTAAATGTAGGTCTGTGACAGGGTTGTGTAATGTCACCATAGTTGCTTAATAAATACATGGATGGTGAGGTGAGGGAGGGTAAAATGAGAACTATGGGTAGAGGTTTGGGTTTAGTAGCAAAGAATGGAAGAGATTGGGAGTTGAGTCAGTTGCTGTTTGCGGATGGCACAGCGTTGGTGGCGGATTCTGAGAAGCTGCAACGAGTAGTAAAAGAATTTGGTGTGGTATGTGGGAAGAGAAAGCTGAGGGTGAATGTCAATAAAAATTAAGTGATGATGTGTAGGCCTAATACGGTAAATCTAAATGTATGGTTGGAAGGGGAAATACTGGAATAAGTGGACTGTTTTAAATATCTAGGAGGAATGATAATCAGGAATGCAGTTGTGGAAATGAAGGTAAGACAGAGAGTATATGAAGGAAGAAAAGTTTTCCGAGCAATGGGAAGTATGTGGAAGGTGAGAAATCTCGGAATAAAAAGCTGAATGTAGAATGTATCAAGGGATAGTTGTACCATCAATGATGTATGGGGCTGAGACATGGGTTTTGAAGGCACAAGAAAGAAGAAAGCTGAATGTAGATGAACTGCTTGAGGAGACAGATTGAGGAATGAAGACGTGCGTAGGAGAGTGGGACAACAGGAACCCTTATCGTCCAGAGTGGACAGAAGGTTGCTGTGCTGGTATGGACATGTTGAACGAATGGGAGATGGAAAGCTTACAAAGAGAGTATAGGAGTCAGAAACAAGGGGAGGTAGAGGGAGAGGAAGACATCGGATGAGATGGTGTAGTTCAAGCGTTGGAAGGTAGAGAGATAACCGAAGAACATGCAAGATAAGTGGTAATGAATAGGAATGAATAGAGAATGCTTGTGGATAGATAAGTCATAACACAGTCGTAGGGAGAGGGGTCTAGCACTAGATGAACTAAATAATAGTCCGTCAGGCGCCTGGCCTGGGGAGCAGGTCAATGTTGTGAAGGGTTATACCTGGAAGTAATTAGGGCTGGCATTGTGGTGGTAAGCTCTGATGCGTGTCTGCCTGCTGAGACCGGACCTCTCCGGGAGGTCTGGGATGTAAGTGTCTTAGCCTGGGATCTCAAAATGGACCTGGGCCTCTGGGTTTTCGCGACCTAGATTTGAGTTTTTGTTTCCCCTATTCAAGGTCTGTGTTTAGTCGGCCACCGCCAGCTGTTGGTTATGTGCCTGAGTGTATACATACACTAAATTAATATAAATATATATATATATATATATATATGTACAGTATATATATACGGTATATACTGTATATATATATATATATATATATATATATATATATATATATATTTAATTTTATTTTATTTTTTAAATATATTCCAACTACTCATTCTCGGGCATAGGCTGAGAGCCTGTACATTCAACCGTACATTCAACGGTGAAGCCTGTGAGGTCTCGTTCCAGTCTAGGGAGTGAGACATGTGAAGCGCTTTGAGCTACAACCAGTCCCCGCCATCTTGCCTTCGCAAGATGCACGGGCCCGGTTGCCCACCCACGGCTCGAAGCAGCCACATCTTTGAAGCTCCTTCGCCTTATGCACTTCACATTCTCACCCCCTAGACTCAGACCCTTACTCTCAGCCACCTATTGAGCAATTAACTCAATAGGAATTGCCCCACTGTAGCCTATTTTTAATATGGGAATATTCATACAGTGCTATTTAACCCTCCAGCCCCGGCTATGTATTCCATACCGAAACCCGGGTGTTTTGGCCGAAAAACGTCTACACCTAGGCTACTGTATCTTTGTTATTCTGACTGCTTCCGCATTCCCGCGCATCCCCAAGCATAGATGTGTTTCGTACCTGTAGAATGGAGTTAAGTAGAGCTCTCTAAGTCAACTGGTTCAGTTGTGATGATGATTTCATTGGAGATAACTTTATGGCAAAAACAGCCACTTTACACTACTTTTCGATACTTAAAAATAACAATAACAAGCGACGCACTCCTTCTTGTGGCCGGAGATGCGGGGCGTCGGTCCAGCCGGCTGTTCTTTACATGCGTCGGACCGACGCCTCGCACACCAAGCTTACAGGCTTTGAGCTCATGGGTCTTTAAGAGCCCTTCCGGGTAGCTCGGGTGTGTTTTTTATGGGCGTTCAAGAGCCCTTCCGGGGCTGGAGGGTTAATCAGTGAACAATTAGGGTATTTTTTTGGCATTTCGGTGGGCTTTGTGGTAATGCACTGATACTAGTTACAGCACAAATTCCATCCAAAATATATTTTCCCATTGCTACATCGGGATTCGAACCCGGGAACATTAGCATAATACCGAGGATAAATGAAGCAGCCCACGGTAACCAGCAACCCGCAGACCTCAGGAAATACCAGGGCACCCCCAGCCGACCTCCACACCAGAACTGGACACACACCTACAGCCAGGGGCAAGGACCATCAGGCTCAACCCAAATCCAACCCCGTACGGCACCAGATTCATCTGAGACATCGTCAACTTTGGGGCTGCATAATAACAAAGCCCGTCCTTCAACCGTTCTCTGACAAACGGAACAGGGTAAATATAGAAAAGTCCCCCCAAAGACAGATGTACCAACCCCCCACCAACACCTAGCTGGAACTACTTCTTGGAGTACCAGCGGGCAGTCACACGGCCCCATATCTACAGAAGTGACGTCACCACCACCAGCCGACCGAGGGTTGGCCGACGGTCAGGTCAATCCCGCCAATCAGGAAGGAGCATCACCTGTAGAGTGGACGTGGGAGGGGATACGTAAACAAATACTGAAGGCCCTACTATTGCTATTCCCCCTCCCCTATGTCAATGCTAGGAAGGGCCAAGGGTGCCTTTTTTCATGTAGCCAACCCAGGCCTAGGAAGACCTAAGGTGTGAACATGTACTCAGACCAGGTTAGGAAAGGTATCTCACCCTTCCTCCTGAGCTGTGTGTCAATGACGTCCCTAGGTGCTCCAAAACTCAAAGTCTTAGTGTTGTAGAAAATAAGGAGTATAATTAATTATCACCTCGTTCCTCGATCAGTTTCACTGCCGAAGCCATTCGTTGTTGGATGTAAAAGTACTTTCTTATCTCGGTCAGCCTCACTGCTGAGATTATCCGTGGTGTGTGTATCAGGCCCTCTCTTAACGTAACTTGCATTCAATTAGTCGTAATTCTACTTCAAACCTTCAGCACGCTATCAGAATTAATATCGCCATCTTATGAGTAGATTGTCACATGCTGGAATGACCACTCAGTCATCTAGCCACTGCCTACTCATAGATAGCTAAACTCTGCCTTACCTTGTATCTTCTTCTAGTCCAGCTAAAAACACCCGTTCATTCTAACCACACACGAGCATCATTCTTGATTATTTAACATATATCTTCTTTGTCTATGTCGTGTATATATTATTGTCCTAGTTCTGATTTGTACAGGTATATAAAATAAAGTGAATACGTAATTGCTACCATTTGACCTTCCTACGGGTAACCTCCTTAACCCACTGAGCACCAGCTAAATATAAATAAAAGTACATCGAGGGTCCGGCCAATTTGGCCAATTTTGTTTTTATTATTTTTTTATAAAATGGAAGAGAAAGGTGAGAAATGAACAAAAAAATTACTCACATCGGTCATTTGGGGGTCGTATGGGGGGGGGGGGGCAGCTAGTTGAGTGCGGCAGCATGGCAGATGTACGATGCGGCCAGTTTTCAAGTGACGGTTATTTACACCACCCAAGCATCATGTGTGCCTTCATAGTTCATATAATACTAACATGTATCACATAATGTCATTGTAAGTGAAGTTACAGTGTGATAAGTGCATAGATATAAGTCTTGTAAAGTGAACATGAGTGGCAAGACCTCGGCGCGTCTCCGTTGCCATGGAGACTGGCGGCCATCATGGTCTAGGACATTTATACAGAACGCACAAACCGACACACACCCAGCTGACTGACACGCGCCACGAATACTTTAACTTTTCTTGCGTTTCTGTCTTACTCCCATCCTTTATTCAGTTTTCATGTCACTTCCTCTCTTTATTCAGTGTATTACTTTATCATAGGTTATACAGTATAGTTATAGAGTATGAGTTTCACACATTGTTTTGCACCCTTTTCTTGCGTTTCTGTCTTACTCCCCTCCTTTATTCAGTTTTCATGTCACTTCCTCTCTTTATTCAGTTTATTACTTTATCATATGTTTTATATTGATAGAATATTAGTTTCACACATTGTTTTACGCACGTTACACTTAGAAATAGTATATAATTACACTTATTGGTGTCCGTCACTGTGTTACGTATATTTGAGTGTCAATCTCACTTACATATTATTGAGTTTGGCACTTTGTATATATTTATATTTACACTAGGTTTATATACAGTTATACACACACACACTTCATAGCGTCTTTTATCGCAGTCTTTGAGTACACTCGTTTAAAAATACTCAAGGGTGTGATACTCCCTGAAGCAGTCCGGGAGACGCAGTCCAACATCACATTCCCTGCACATCCACCTGCTATCTGATTTCTGAGGCTCCCTCTGTGTCGTGTTGCGGCACACATGACACCTTCTTCGGGGTTTTTCCTTGTGTTCTGTGGGCGGCACATATTCAGGGAAGTGGCGTTGTGTCAGCCTGGCAATCCCTTCTGCTGCTGGCCTTCGATGGGTGGGGTGTTGCCAGTTGTGGGGGGCAGTCATGTATTCCCTCAACATCTCCCTGGACAACTCGATGCAGAAGTTCTCCATTGTTTCCTGCTTGCCGGTGATTGTTGAGTAGAGGATATGGCTGTTATAGAGGGTGAGAACGAGTAGGTGGAAGAATAACTTCTTATACCACCTCATCGTCTTCCTCGCACACTCACATGACGAGATGACAGCATCTGATTTGTCCACCAGCCGCATGTTGATGTTATAATCACAGATGGCCAAAGGTTTCTTGATAGTTTCGCCTGTTGCTCTGTCACGACGTCTGCTGTCTTGGAAGATGGGACGGAGGACTGTTGTGAGGAGGTTCACATCCCGGTTATCCATCCAGGACAACATGAGGACATTGTTAGCCTGTTTGTGGATGATGGAGCCCTTTTCCCGCCTGGGTGGTAGTTCGGGCATGAAGATCCGATTCCTCCTGACGGTGCCACAGACTCCTGTAGTGCGGCTATGCAGGAACTTGGCAAGGGAGGGGCTGGTGTACCAGTTGTCCAGGTACAGTATGTGGCCCCTGTCCAGGTAGCCATGCAGCATGGTGATGATGACGGCCCCAGAAATTCCGTATGTCCTCATTTCCACCAATTCTGTTTTCTTGCCCATATACAGAATTAGGTCCTGGATGTAACCGGATTGACAGTCACACATCACGAAGGTCTTCAGGCCATATCGATGTCGTTTGCTGGGCATGTACTGCCGGATGCCAATATTCCCCCTCCACAGCAGCAAACTTTCATCAATAATGAGCTTCTGATGGGGTTTGAAGGCGGCAGCAAGCTTCAGCTTCAGGTACTCAAAAATGGGTCTTATTCTCTCCATTGGGTCCTTCATAGCTCTGGGTTAATTCTGATTTCTGGTGTGGGCTGCCAGCCTGTCAATTAAATGTAGGTTCCCCATTATGGATGTGAACCTATTTCTGCTCATTATTTGGCCAAAAATAGGTGTTCGGACGAGAGGATCCCAGGACCAGTACTTTTTTATGGAGGATTTCCTTGTGACCCCCATCAGCATGACAACGGCCAAGAATGTGTAAAACTCCGGGACATCAAGGGAGGACTATGACAGCCTTGAAGAGTATTTTGACTGCTCCTTCCCAGCCATGAAATAATAATTGTACCAGTTGGTCTGGTCAACAATTAGAGCCACGAGATTGGTAGTAAAGAACTGCCTGAAGATTTCAAGCCTCGTGGTCTGCCGCCCCTGGTTTGGGAGCGTAGGGCCGGCAATCCCAGTACTCACAAAGTTGTAGTCGGTGGGCACAAAGTTGTCTCCATCCACCCAATCCCACACGTCGGGTTGAGCGGCACCTTCGTCGTCAGAGTCTTCAGGAGGGGAGTCACCATCAGGGCGGCGGGAGGGCCCTGCCCTGCCTCTTGTCCCTCTTGCCACTCTTGCCCCTCTTGCCCCTGCCCTCGGCCTTGGTTGAGCCGACCAATCCCTTGCTCTCGCACCGCCAGGTGTGGGGCATATTAGGGTCACCTTAGAAGCCCTTCGGCCACGCCCACGCACAGGACCACGGGCACGCCCACGTACGTTGATAGGGCGTTGCGCACGATCAGGGTGTTGTAGCGACGCAGGCGGTGATGGTGTCTGAGTGTTGTGTCTGTGGGAGGTCCCAGGCTGAGGAAAAGGTACAGGTGTGTATGGTAGTGGTCCGGGAGGTGATGGTGGGGGCGAGTCAATCCGGGGTGTAGAGGGAAACAGGCGGCGTGCCGGAGGGCGTGGGTGGCGTGGTGGAGATGATTCTAGAGCAGGCATATCCTCATCTGTTGCTTCTGAAGAAGAAGTCAATGGCTGCGCTGCTAATATGGCTGCACCCCTGCGCAAGCCAAAGAAAGTGTGAGGGGTTGGTGCTTTTTGTGGAGAGGGAATGGGGGGTGGTGGGGAAGGCAAACGCGGGGGAGCACCACCACGGCGAGGCACGTGTGGTGTCGGAGCTTGACCCACCTCCTCCTCCTCATCATCCTCACCTCTTCTCTTGTCAGCCCTACGATGAGAAAGTGGAATGTTGATGAAGGCCATGGGGTCTGGGTCATCTTCCTGTTCCTCATTATCGTCTTCCCCACTTGCTGGGGACTCCACTATGTCATGGGGGGGAGCAGGGGAACGATAGCTACTCGCCTCCTTTTGTTGTAACCTGGCGTACCGTTCAGCGATGAGGAGATAGGGTTCCTCCTCATGCATTTCATCATACTAAGCCACAGTGGGACTATATTCGTCCTCTGAATCGTCATTTGATGATCCAGTGTCACTATCAGGCACATCACTCTCCTCAATTATGGCCAAGGCATCGGCCAGGGATATTCCCCTGCGTGGGTAATGGCGTGGTAAATCCGACATGGTGTTGCACTCGCGAGATGTATGGGTAAACTGACTTTCCTTTGTCACGCACGTCCCTTGTCTCAACAAACCGAGATATGTGGGTTGCCATACATTGCCTACATCCTAAGGAATATCCCATACAAATATCCAGCCAATAGCTACCATAGGACAAGAGTGAATGAGGTCGAAAGTCGTTGGGAGATAAGTGGGTACAGTGTCTTTCATCACCTCCCCCGCATGACCACCCGCCTGGCAGGACTTGGGAGTAGCTGAGCATGGTCAAGTAAGGCATACATCCTAAGGTGTGTCTCACACAAATTTCAAGCCTATAGCTACCATAGGACAGAGTAAATGAGGTCGAAAGTCGTTTGGATATAAGTGGGTACAGTGTTTTTCATCACCTCCCCCGCATGACCACCCGCCCGGCAGCACTAGAGTAACATCTGAGTATGGCATTGTAATGCGTACATCCTAAAGAGTGTCTCACACAAATCTCAAGCCTCTAGCTCCCATACGACAAGAGTAGATAAGGTCCAAAGTTGCGGTGAAATAAGTGGGTAAAGTGGCGCCACTAATCCCACCACCACCACCCGCGCGGCCTGGCTGGCCGGTTCACGCGTACCGTCCCTGTTCGCCAAAACTCTACGGTACCTGCCCTCCAATTCTCAAGCCATTTCCTACCATACGAGCCGAATAATAGCGGTTTTAGTGGCTGCCGACACGTTGTCGTCGCTGAGGTCCAGCGTTACATACATTGGCGACGACAACGTGTCATCGCTGGGGCTCAGTGGGTTAACGCCTTACGAGCGGGCCCGTCAGTAACTTCTACTACCTGGCAAGCGGGTGGTTTTACCCTAAACAACCTTGTTTCCGTGCTCTTGTTCATGCATAAACAAGAGTCAGAGCGTAATACAATTATGTACAATGCCTGAAAGGGCGTTAATTGAGCTTTCCAATGACACCAAAACCATCCTTCTACGACCACTGGTTCTCTTGCAACGATCGTGCAACACGAAGGAAAAATTGCTAAAATAAGGTAATTTCCTTACATAATTCCCTGTCTAGAGAGGTAATGGGTAAGGATGAATGAGGAGGGGAGGTTAGTTGCGGCGCGGGAACCGTGCCGCGCAGTCAGAGTGAGCCTACGCTCCTCCCGCCGCCCGTCTGTCTCTCAGAGCCAATTATGTGCTCAAATTGCAGACCGCCTTAAGTCGGGCCCCGCCACATAGTCCTTGGTTCTCTAGACCGACTTAAGTCCGGCCCCGCTAAAGAAGGGTTAAGGCGAACCCCAGGTAAATAAACTACCTGATAATCATTGTTATGTTATGTTGGGACTCTTATGCCCTATAATTTTAATCACCGTAATTACAAAATATGTGTGAAAACCTAATTTGACTACTCACTCCAATACCTCTCCATTTAGCAGTTAAGTATCTGTTGATTATGATATTGTCTTTTGTTCTGAAACCCTTGTCTCTGGTTATAGAGATTATTCTGAACTTCTTATGCCTAACTTCAGTAAACCAGTTCTTATTCGGCGTGATTCTATTCCTCGTGCTCGTGGAATGAGCTTGTATATTAGATCTGGGTATAATGCTCAGCACTTAACTAAGCATATTTGTAAATGCCATGAGATGCAGTTAGTTAAATGTTTCCAGCAAGTATCATAATCATTACATTTTTAGCCTGTACAGAAATCCTGATGTAAACAATGACATATATGACTGCCTCTTAACAGCCATGGCTTCAATACAGTCTGTAGATGTCAAGTCATCCTTTATTTTTGTTGTTGATGTCAATGTGCATCATCAAGAGTGGTTGGACTCGGTCTCTCCATCTAATAGAAATGGTCTTGCTGCCTTGGATTTTGCAAACTTATCTGGTTGTGAACAGCTAATCCAAGGACCTAATCATATGTCTGGAAATTGTCTTGATCTAGTACTAACAGATATTCCTGGCGTTGTAGAAACCTACGTTCTTGTACCTGTTGGCACTTCCGACCAGTGCCATCAAGTGTAAAATTAATCTTGATTTTTCTGTTCTTGGTATCCTTCGCAAAAGAGTTCCATCAAAAACAATAAGTCTCGTATCAGGGATAAAGCTTGGTTTAATGATGACTGCAAGCGTGCATTTGATGACAAACAGGTTGCATATCGTCTATGGAGGCGTAATCAAACCCCCTTGCATTGGGAAAATTATGTTTTTAAAAGGGCAGCTGCGCAGAGAGTTTATGATGGAGCTGAGAGGGATTATAACTCCCATCTTCAGGATATTCTGGCAGGAGCTACACAGCCTCATAAATGGTGGTCCGCTTTGAAATCCTCTTTATTTGGAATAGATTCCTCCATGCCTCCTCTTTGTGATTCTGATGGTCCATTATCGAAGACCAATATTCTATCAAATATTTGTATTAATAAGCAGAGTAATCAGGAATTGTCTTTGCCATTGACATGTTTCCCTAGACCCAACCTCAATTCAATGGCATTCAAATCAGCTGAACTGAAAAGGTACTTGCTGGATCTTGATACCTATGGTGCACCTAAATTGGCTGTGCTGTTTAGGTTGCTTTTGAAATCAGGTAGTTTTCCCTTTTGCTGGCGTAAGGCTAGTATCACTCCTATTCCAAAGGGAAATACTGCCTCATCATCTCCGAATGACTATCGCCCTATCTCCATTACGCCTATCCTATCCAAGCTCTATGAGACACTCTTGTCCAGACACCTTTCCTCTTATTGTAATAGTCATAATTTGATACCAAGCGTCAATTCAGCTAATATCTCCACTTTCAAGTCTAGAGTTAATGCTCTTTTGCAGCATTATCTAATTTTTAAACTTATTTTATTCTATTTTATTGTATTATATTTATACTGGATATCCTCCACTGCATAATATGTTGTTATTCATTTTATCTGTGTTTAATATATGTATATATACAGTATACAGTAGGTGTGGTTTTTTTTGTCTTTCTAAGTTGTCGTAATCTCTCTCCAGTGCCTCCGGGTGTTTGGTGTGGATTCATATTGCTGGTGTTTCTGCACCCTGGTTAGAGGCTTCGGCATCTCATATAATAATAATAATAATAATAATAATAATAATAATAATATTTTAGGACACCCAAACATACAGTATAGTTTATGCAGCCCTCACTCCTCGACATCTAATAACGAGGGCTGGTATCTTAATTAGATTACCAGTCCAGTGGCATGACCACTCCACCACACATGAATACGTAAAGGGAAATGCACTAATATACCTTTTCGAACCTCGATCTAATATAATTATACAGTATATACAGTATATATATATATATATATATATATATATATATATATATACAGTATATATATATATATATATATATATATATATATATATATATATATATATATATATATATATATATATATATATATATATATATATATATATTAGTATATTAGTGCATTTCCCTTTACGTATTCAGCTCAAAATTCTCCCTGGGAAACATTTTCCTGAGAGCTTTTCCTCGTATCACTGCTGGGGGTCGATGCTCCCCTTCCCCCTTCCGCTTCATCTTATGTCCGCCATTCATACTATCAAACTTATCTCACTTATGCATTAATTTTTACTTATATTTGCGTTTTGCCCACTTTAATATAACCGAAGTGTTCATATCTACAAGTATTTAAAACAAAACTAGCAATTATATTCAGACACTTACTATTATTGAATAATAATACAGACATGGATTTCCTACTTATAGCCAGTTTGTCATTCATACACTATTTACTTATACAATTGTACTCATATTGATTCTCCTTTACATATTTCTTACCTATTTTCGTTGTCAATGTGGATGAGGGAGATAAAAGGCAAAACTGTCTGTGACGAGTGCCTCTCCCAGAGTTGAAAGAGTGACTGGGCCAAAATCAAGGAATGTTCAAGCCAAAAATGCCTGGCACACAGAGTTTTAAGTCATAAAATGAGGGAAGGATGAATTCAAGGAGAGTTCCAGAGCTCAGCTGTTGAATAGAAGAAAGATCGGGAGTATCGTTTCACACTTTGGTTGGAGAGTTGCACAGAGTAGGGGTGCTATGTACTCTATGTAAAGGAGGTGGTATACACTGACAGAGCTCTGTGCAACACTGATTATTGTAATACCGATATAATAGCGAGAGAGATGCAACATTACGGCGAAGAGTGAGAGATTGCAGCGAATCGGTGAGTGGACATGCGTTAATGAGGTGAAAGGCTTTCTTTTCTACTTTCTCTAAAAGTGTTGTGTGAGAGGATCTTCCCCACACATGAGAATAATACTTAATACATGGACACACTATGCCCCTGAACAGAGCAAGTTGCTGTGCAGGGGTAAAGAACCCATTGAGGAAGTTGAGCACACCCAGCTTCTGGGAAGCAGTTTTAGCAAGAGTGGTAAAATTGTCTTTCCAAGAGAGAACAGAAGAAAAAGAGACACCGAGAATACCGAGAAAAGATGAAGTATTGATTTTTGTGTTGTTGAAGTATAAGGGGTAGTCCTGTGGGAATTATTTACAGGTAGCCCAAAAAACTCTCTAGCTATGCGAGGACGAGACAGAGGAAAAAGGCAAGGAGGGAAAGGGCAGATGAAGATGAAGAGACTGAGGGAGATGGAAGAGCACATAGAACACCTCGAGCACCTCCTGGTCTCCCAAGAGTGGCCAATACATCCCGAAGACTATTAGGTACTATGTGACATAGTACTCCAAACAATCCCTCCCCAATCTTGTTTGCAAATATCCAAGGCCTAAAAAATAGAACCACGAACAAAGTACCATTTATTAGGGGCCTGCTAGAAGAAGGAAACGCTATATTTGCGGCTCTCACAGAAACTCACATTAAAGATCAGGAAGATAGTGAGGTATGGATTCCTGGTTACAACCTACATAGGGCGGACAGAACGCATAGATCACATGGAGGTGTAGCCTTGTACATACATGACTCACTGATATGTACTGAATTCCTAAATAACAGTAATGAAGTGGTGAAAATATTTGGAGTTAAAATAGAATCCCTAAATTTAGCAGTTATTGTTACATACAGGCCTCCAGACTCATCCCGAGAAGAATTCAAAACCCAGCTCAACAATATAAAATCAGAAGTGGAAACCCTGGGGAACCCAACACCAAATATTATATGGCTAGGAGACTTTAACCTACCAAACATTAAATGGAGACAACTAGAAAACCAGTTAGTGGCAAATAACACCGGAGAAGCAAATACTAATACGAGAGAGCTTTTTGAACTTTGTGATTTGTTTAGTCTTACCCAACATATTGCTGAACCCACACGGGAAAACAATATCTTAGACCTGGTCTTCACTAACAACGACTCTCTAGTACACAGCATTAACATATCGGACACAACATACTCAGATCATAAATTAATTGAGATCAAAACAACCTTAGAAAGTGTACAGACAACCTCAGAATCGAGAACAAAAACCGGCCCCTTCAGTAAATTTAACTTCAATAACAAAAACATTAGGTGGGAAGAGGTAAATCAAGAAATGGAGGAAATAGACTGGGAAGATTTAATGGATAACCTGACACCAGCAGAATGTCTAGTCTTAATAACAGAAACCATGACCCAAATCTGTAGCCACCATATACCTGCAAGACAAACAAAACGAAGAAGCAAACAAGATCGGGAAAGGAGGAGGCTGTACAGAAGAAGAAAATTACTCACACAAAGACGCACACATCAAAATCTACAGGATAGGCAAAAGGTCGAAATAGATAGAGAAATTGTGGAAATTGAACAAAGGCTAAGAATATCATATGAACTACAACATATGGAAGAGGAGAGGAAAGCTATTGCAGGTATAAAGGAAAATTCCAAATACTTCTTTTCATACGCCAAACAAAAGGCTAAAACAACATCAAACATCGGCCCACTGAGCAAAGGGGACGGCTCTTTCACAGGGGACAAAAAGGAAATGAGCGAACTCTTAAGCAGGCAGTATGAAATGGCATTCAGTGAGCCTGATGAAACAAAAGTCATCAGAGACCAAAATATATTTTTCATGGAAACCTCCCCCACGGAAACCCCTCAGATGCTGGATATTGATTTCGGTCCAAAAGACATAGAAGAGGCCATTTCCAACATGCCATCCCACTCGGCACCAGGCCCGGACTCATGGAATTCGATCCTAATGAAAAAATGTAAGGAAAACTTCTCAAAACCCCTGGCTATAATGTGGAGAAGGAGTCTAGACACTGGTGACATACCAGATAGCTTGAAAAATGCAATAATTGCCCCACTGCATAAAGGAGGGAGTAAAGCACTACCAAAAAACTACCGCCCGGTAGCTCTAACAGGCAGCTTGGGGAAAAACAACAACAACAACAACAACCTCTCACATCATTAAAGTTTTCGAGCGAGTCCTGCGAAGCAAAATTTCAACATTCATGGAGGCAAATGAACTACACAACACCGGTCAACATGGGTTTAGAGCGGGAAGATCATGTCTCTCACAACTTTTGGAACACTATGACAAAATTCTTAAAGCGCTAGAAGAAAAGAAAAACGTGGATGTCATTTACACCGATTTTGCTAAGGCATTTGATAAATGTGACCATGGTATAATAGCCCACAAACTGAAAGCAAAAGGTATAACTGGGAAAATCGGACGGTGGATATACAATTTCCACGTAAACCGAAAACAATCGGTAGCAGTAAACCAAGTCACTTCTGAGCCTTCGGATGTCAAAAGCTCAGTGCCCCAAGGAACAGTGCTAGCACCCCTTCTGTTCCTCATACTAATTTGCGACATAGATACCAACACCAGACACAGTACGGTGTCGTCTTTTGCTGATGACACAAAATTAAGTAAGATAGTAAACACACAAGAGGACACGGGCCGACTGCAGGAAGACATGAATGTAGTGTTCCAGTGGACCAGGGAAAACAACATGCAATTCAATGAGGAAAAATTCCAATTAATACGGTACGGAGATAATAATGGTGTTAAAGAAATTACAAATTACTTAACAGAATCTAACCACATAATAGAACGGAAAGACAGTGTGAAAGACCTTGGGGTATTAATGTCTGAAAATATGGGTTTCAAAGTACATAACCAGGTCAAAGTGGCGGCTGCGAAACGTCTAACGGGTTGGATTCTGCGTACTTTTAAAACACGCGGTGAATTACCTATGATAACGCTCTTCAAATCTCTAGTGCTACCGCGGCTTGAATACTGTAGCGTATTAACATCCCCATACAAAGCAGGTGACAGGTGAAATAAATGACGTAGAGAGTGTACAAAGAAATTTCACTTCGCATATAAGTTCGATAAAACATCTACACTATTGGGAGCGTTTAAGAGCACTGAATCTGTACTCACTGGAACGTAGAAGAGAACGTTACCTAATAATATATACATGGAAAATCGCAGAGGGTTTAGTACCAAACCTACATACTCCGATAGTCATGAAATTCAGTGATAGGAGAGGCTGGGAATGCGAAATCCCCCGGATGAATAACAGGGGTGCTATGGGCTCTCTGCGAGAGGGCTGGTTATCACACAGAGGCCCACGTCTCTTCAACAAACTCCCACGGCGAGTAAGAGACATGAGGGACATCTCGTTAGACAACTTCAAGAGAGCCCTAGATGTCGAACTGCAAAAAGTGCCAGACGAGCCCATCCTCGCAAGGGAGCGAGCTGTCGCTTCAAACAGTCTACTGCACCAAATCACCACCCATAACGAGGGGCGTCGCACTCCTTGGTGCCGCTAGAGGAGCGGTGCACACATCCAAAGGTATCCAAAGGTAAGGTAAGGTATATAAATGGATAAATTGGGTTTTGGAAGCATTGAAAGCAACAATATTTTCTCTGCCCCAAATGGAAATGGTTGATAGATAAGTGTTTTATGGCTTCATCATGTGAGTTTTTGAGTGATTGAATGCTGGAGCTTTCTGAAAAACTAGTTGGATAGTGTAAGGTAGAGTCGTCAGCATGTGAATGGATATGATTGGAGGTACAGTTGAGAAGATCATCTATGAATATTAGAAAGAGAATTAGAGACAGGACAGAACCCTGAAGAACATCGGAGTTGATAGGATGAGGAAGTGAATGATGGCCATCCACAACCGCAGCTATGGAACGGCCAGAAGATAGAAACTGAAGGCAGGTAGTTTAGAAATTAAAGATTTTTGCCAGACTCTATCGAAGGCCTTTGATAAGTATAGTGCAATAGGTAAGGTTTCACCAAAGTCCCAAAAGGAGGATGACCAAGATTTAGTTAGATATGATAGAAGATCGCCAGTAGAGCGGCCCCTAAGGAAGCCATACTGGCGATTTGAGAGTAGATTATGAGAAGAGAAATGCTTAAGAAATTTTGAAATAAGAATAGTTTAAGAAACATTAGAGATGCAAGAAATGAGAGCAATTGGACGATAGTTGGAGGGTTGAGAGCAGTCACCCTTCTTTGGGACAGGTTGAATGAGAGCAAACTTCTAGCAAAGGAAGGGAAGATATTAGAGGAGAGACAGAGACTGAACAGTTTACCTAGGCAGGGAGTCAGCATGGAAGCACAGGTTTTGAGTACAACAGGAGGAACTGACTGGTCATTCTTAGTGTCAAGCCCAGAGAGGGTAGATAGTACATCTTTTGAAGAGATTATGATATTAAACTTTAGTAGGAGAGACGGGGGTGGAGAGGGAGGAATAGCACCAGAATTATCCAAGGTGGACTAATTAGCAAAAAGTTTGGTCGAAGAGTTTAGCTTGGGAAGAGCTAGAGTTGGATAGTTCAGTGCATTTATTATTAATGAAAGAATGCTTGGCACATCGAAGAACAAATTTGGCTTGATTCCGGGCAGAAACATAGGAAGAATGAGATTCTTGAGTTTGAAGGTGAGGTTTAAATGCTTCCTCCTTATTGCTGACAGCAGTAGAGCAAGCGTGAGTAAACAAGAATGTTTTGCATTAGTCTGAGAGAAAGAAAATGGAATGCTTGCCTCCATGCCCAAAAGGATTACCTTGGTATGCATTCAGCACTCTCCGAGGGTCCCTGGCCACAGAAGCAAAAGTAATTTCATGGGAAATCAAAGAAATACTGCCGAAGAGCCTCCCAGTCGGCAATGCCAAAGTGCCACAAGCGCCGGAGGATCGGGTAGCCGTACTGGAGAGATAGGGCAGGTGACAGAGATACGTTTATGGTTGGAGGAGCCAAAACGAGAGAAAAGATCGACAGTATAAGTGGAATGATTAGAAGCTAGAAACAAGTTCAAGAATGTTGGGCTGATCTTCAAAGCGATCCGGGATACGGGTGGGTTGCTGAACCAACTGCTCTAGGTCATATAAGATTGACAAGATGTAGGCTTGTTCACCAGGTTGGTCAGTGGAATGAGAGGAGAGCCATTGGCAGTGGTGAATGTTGATTTCTCCTAAGATGGAGATTTCTGAGAGAGGAGAGATGGATAGGATGTGTTCCACTTTAGAGTTTAGATAATCGAAGAATTTTGGAAAGTCAGTAGATTTAGGTGAAAGATAGACAGCACAGGAATATTTAGTGTGGAAGTGACAGGATAGTTTGAGCTATAAAGTTGAGAATTCAGAGGAGTTGAAGTCGGGAACACGTGAGCAAGTGAGTTTGTTGTGAACGTATACACAACAATTGCCTTTGGCTTTAAAACTAGGATAGAGATAGTAGGAGGGTACAGAGAAGGGTTCACTATCAGTAGTCCCAGATAACTGAGTTTTGTGTTGTGAGGGCATTTATGGTCCCCCCCAACCCCCCCTGGGGACTCCGGGACTGGGCCTTGTTGTGTCATCATTGTTTTAAATGTTGGTGTATTGGAAATGAGTATAGTGTGCTTGCGTGGTACCACGTAGTGTTAAAGAGAGAGAGTATTTGTGAGAGCTAGTTGCATTACTCTTTGTGTAAGTGAGGTACAAAGAAAGTCAGTAAGAGAGGCCAAGCAAATGAAACAAGAGTTCCAACGACTCCTTATCACCTGCCTATAGCCTCTCCTGGGTCTAGCCCTGTTCGTTTGGTGTCGACAATCTCCCCCTCTATTGATTCAACCTAATCTTTGGCACACCTACATGAATACTTCAAACCTTTATGCCATTTCTACTCATATACTTAATTTACTTACGGAATTTTGTTCACATTGATTCTTATTATTTATCTTATCCACATAAATTCAAATTAACTTTGTTCTTGCCTACTTAATATCACATATTGATCCACGCTGCTTTACCTACTGTATATAATATTACTCATATAGATTTTCCTGTACTTCTAATACACTATAAAATTAACCTGTGTAATATAGAACACATAAACTGTAACAAATCGCCTACATATAATTTTTTTTTTTTTTTTGTGTAGTAATCGTTTTCCACATCACATCGCATACTTTTTCAGACTTTACGAATATTTTGGATGCAAATTATAATTATGCTGTATAATGAATGTCAAATTAAGAAAACTTTGTAAAATGTCTGTACCCGCAATATGTACTAGTTTTCTTAACCCATTGAGGATTAAGACCGTTTACTCAGTCCATTCTGGCTATCACTAGACGATATATTTGCTATTTAGGAATGATCTCTAGGAATCAAAGAAGTAACAACTATCTCAAATAACTCGCTCGGTCTCATATATTCTTCCTAAATTGAAAACAAATCGTCCAATAAAAATCGGAATAACATTTCCTCCAGTGGTTAAACTATGCTTTCTATTAAGATTAGACACACTTTATAGTATACTTGTATTCTATATGTGTATGAGGGAGACAAAAGGCAAAGCTGCCTGTAACAAGTGTCTCCCCCAATAGCCAATAATGTAAGCATAAATGTGGTGGAGTGATCTTGCTACCCAGCTGGTAACCCAAGGGCTCCCGAATGTGTGTTCCATTGTGACAAGGGAAGATATAATTGGAAGGAAGTTAGCGTTTTGCATAGTTTCAAAACATAACCATTTATCACGCCGACAGGCCTAGAAAACCATGCATATTGTTTCCAATACATTAACATTGTATAAACAATAAGTGGCAAGAGTTTATGAGTATTCCTAGGTGATGTGTAAAGTTGATGAGTGTCAATACAGATTAGGGTTGGCTATGCCCAACATGCTTGGGAAAGTCAGCCAGACACCATTGGCCTGGGTAGCCAAAACTTATGGGCTACAAAATATATATATATATAACAAGAGGAAGAATAAAGATAGAGCTGCACCATACGCCATGTTTATTACTCGAATTTTCGGCTTCAACAAGGTGCCATCCTCAGGTTATACAGACTGATCCTAAAAATATACAAAATAAGTATTATATTATTGGAAAGAAAATGGATCTAATGTAATACATTCTATCACTCAATAAGCTGAAATATACCTAGTGAAAAAGCTCCCAAATACATACAAAACAACATTAATCATAACCCACTGGCCTCAAACTCCATCTTGTAAACAATGAACATCAAACAAAAAAGCTAAAATGCTTTGATAATTGATAAGCACACAATCACAAAATTACAAAAAACACCCATGTACAGTACCTCAAAAACCTAAGCACATCGAAAGAGATCCACACCCCATGATAGCTAAGGGACAACTAAACTAACCCAACTCAACCAAACACAACTGTTTATACAACCAATCCCCAAGTTTCGGACACTAATTGCAGATAATTATATAAAATAAAACATTATGAATTGTGCGAAACGTTAAGATCAAGATTGATCTTTTTTTATTAGTAATTTTTCACCAATAAGTGCTTCATAGTGGCTCCGAAACTTGGCAACTATTTGAAAATCCTCAGGAGTGTAGGGATGGTTTTGTTCTCAAGCATGATTACGAATGGCCGAAAAATATTTTGTTTGCAAAAATTGACCTGATCGATGACTTTTACCAATGTGCTCGAACATTCGCACTTTAAAGGCACGTCCAACATCCTATATACCTGGTCTGACAACCAGGACAATTAAATTTATATACGATGTTCGAGCACAATTGGTCAGGCACTCGATCTTTAAATGAGAAGAAATTTCCTTTGGTAAACTCATTCGTGAATATAATTCTAAAATTAACAGCGGGGAAACTAGTACTCAACAATTTTGATATGTATTTTCTGTACTGATAACTTACTTTACCGAAAAAGGGCATTTTAATGTATTTCATCAATTTAGGAACATTGGATTTAGTCTGATCAGGAGCACATAGTTTACTGTAAAGAAACCTCTTCAACACCTTGTCAAATAAATCCCTGACATAATTATTGTTAACAAAATCATCTCTAAGTTTGCCTATTTCTTCATGTAAAAGATATGATACGTGGAAGATATATCATACGCTCTATTTAACAGGGTTTTAATGGAATTTAGCTTGTATAATATTATATCTGGAGTGAAACTTATCCAATTGAGTCTTTGATTTGTGAAGCTTGGCTTTCTATACACACCCGTTGTGAGTCCCTGTTCCGTTTTCTGAACACTTACATCTAGAAAAGCTAATGAACTATTTTCTTCTAATTCACAAACAAAATTTATATTCTTGTGTTGACTGTTCATATATTGTAAAAAAATTGCATTAGCATCATCATTATCGAATATCAAAAACAGATCATCAACGTATCTACGATAATACAAAGGTTTGCAATCTAAGGGACAGTTATTAAGCCAACTCACCTCTTTAGTGCATAGCAAGGCTTCAGAAAACAAGGGAGCTAAGCAAGATCCCATGCTTAAACTATCTACCTGATTATACAAAGTACCATCAAACAAAAAACAAGATTCAGATGTGGCAAACTTAAGTAATTTCTTAAGTTAGTGTACTCTTATGTATATCATTGAAATTTTGAGGTTCGTATTTGTCTAATATTAAGTCAATAGTTTCTGCTAATCCTCTTGTTATGGAAACTGCGGTGCCCTCGGCCCCCTACTGATGTCTTATATACTGTATATATATATATATATCAGTATATATATATATATATATATATATATATATATATATATATATATATATATATATATGCTCAGGCCCAATCCCCATTTTGGGGGTAGCCGACTCAAGACAGAACAGGGAAAACACAAAAACAACATAAAACAACGGATAAACACAGAAAAGAAAACACAAATTCACACACATCTAGGTCACCCAGGAGAAGACCCAGAGACCAGGGCCACCAAGGTCGCTCCAGCACTCCCCCGTCCCCGACCACCCGGAGAGGTTCCGATCTCGGCAGGCAGACATGCAGCGGAGCCAAAGCCACAAGCCCTCCCACCACACTTGCAGGGCCACCCTTCATATTAATCGTCTCCCCGGGCCAGGCGCCTGATGGACTATTATCTAGTCCAACTTGCGCCCGACCCCTTATTCCAAATGACCACGTGTTCACTCAACTATTCACAAGCAAGTCCACCACCACTTCCCATGCCTGATCTATAGTCATTCCTCTATCATCCAAAGCTTTTCTTACAGTCTCTCCATTTCAATGGGGGCCTTCCTGCCCTTCTATCTCTCCTTGTACCTGACTCACATATTCTCTTTGTAAGCCTTTCATCTTCCATTCGTTCAGCATCATCCTCCTTTCGGGACTTCGGTGAGACTTTTTCTAGTGCACTAGACATATCGAAAGCCTTCGATAGAGTCTGGCATAAATCTTTAATATCTAAACTACCCTCCTTCGGTTTCTATCTCTCCATCTGTGCCTTTGTCTCTAATTTCCTTTCCGGCCGTTCCATAGCCGCGGTTGTGGACGGCCATTGTTCACTTCCTCACCTTATAAACTCCGGTGTTCCTCAGGGCTCTGTCCTATCTCCTATTCTCTTTCTAATTTTTATAAATGATCTCCTTAACTGTACCTTAATTCCCATCCATTCATACGCAGACGACTCAACCTTACACTACTCCATTAGTTTTTCAGAACGCCCCAGCCAGCAATCCCTCAACGACAAACGTAATGAAGCCATAGAACTCTTAAATTCTGATCTAAATACTATTTCCAATTGGGGCAGAGAAAACCTTGTTAACTTTAATGCTTCCAAAACCCAATTTCTCCATCTATCTACCCGTCAGGATCTCCCAGCGGACTATCCCTTATTCTTCAACAATACAAAAATCAACCCTTCATCTTCTCTCAATATTCTTGGTGTCTCTTTTTCTTCTGCTCTCATTTGGAAGGACCATATTACCAATCTTGCTAAGGCAGCCTCCCAGAAGCTGGGTGTGCTCAACCGCCTTAGGGGGTTCTTTTCCCCTGCACAGCTTCTTGCTCTGTACAGGGGCATCGTGCGCCCTTGTATGGAGTATTGTTCACATGTGTGGGGAGGTTCCTCTCACACCGCTCTCCTAGACAAAGTTGAAAGGAAGTCCTTTCGTATCATTAACTCCCGTCCACTCACCAACTCTCTGCAATCTCTCTCTCTCCGCCGCAATGTTGCATCTCTCTCGCTATTCTATCGCTACTATAATAATCAGTGTTCCTCAGAGCTATCCCAGTGCCACCTCCTTTACGTAGGGCACGTGGTACCTGTCTTGCAACTCAATTCCACCCCTACTCTGTGCAACTCTCCAACCCAAGAGTGAAACGTTACTCTCAAACTTTCTTCTACTCAACAGCTGAGCTCTGGAACTCTCTCCCAAAATCAGTCTTTCCCTCTTCCTATGACTTAAATTGCTTCAAACTCTGTGTGTCCAGGCATTTTGGCTCGAACGTCCCTTGATTTTGGCCCTGTCACTCTTTCAACTATGGGGGAGGCACTCGCTATAGGCAGTTATGCCTTTTGCCTCCCTCAATCACATAGACAAAAAAAAAAAAAAAATACCAGCTCAGCACCCTTCTGTCAACTCTGGCTGACAAATGTTCCTGCTGCCCCACTCTCCTACGTATCTCTTCATTCCTCAATCCGTCTCTACGAGTTGCTCCACACATACTCCTCAAGCAGCTCATCACATCCAGCTTTCTTTTTTCCTTTTTCTTCAGAGCCCATGTCTCAGCCCCATACATCACTGTTGGCACAACAATTCCTTGATACAGTGCTCTTTTTACTTTCACTCCGAGATTTCTCGTCTTCCACATACTTCCCATTGCTCCGAAAACCTTCCTTCCTTCACACACTCTCTGTTTTACCTCCATTTCCATACCTCCACTCCTGCTTATCGTTCCTCCTAGATATTTAAAACACTCTACTTGTTCCAATATTTCCCCATCCAGCCTCACATCTAGATTCACCCTATGCTCTCCCCTATTACACACCATTACTTTACTTTTATTAACGTTCACCTTCAGTTTCCTCCTTCCACAAACCACACCAAACTCTTTGACTACCCGCTGCAGTTTCTCCTTAGAATCCGCCACCAATGCTGTGTCATCAGCGAACAGCAACTGATTCAACTCGCAATCTCTACCATTCTTTCCTACTAAACCCAATCCTCTTCCCATAGTTCTCCTTTTCACCTCCCTAACCACACCATCCATAAACATATTAAACAGCCATGGTGACATTACACAACCCTGTCGCAAACCTACCTTTACCTCAAACCATTCACTCAACTTGCCATTTCCTACTCTAACACATGCTCTGCTCCCTTCGTAAAAACTCTTAACTGCTTCTAACATATTTCCTCATATATATATATATATATATATATATATTTATAAAATAATAATAACAATACAAATCCAAGATTTATTGCCATAACATAATACAAATATCTTACTAAATAAACATAAAGATTACACGACATGTCTGGAGAGCCGGAGCTCTTTAGCAGATATGGAAATAGTTTGATTGTGTCCTGATTCGAGCACTACACACATTATAAACGTTTGCATACTGACATTACATAAGTGATAGAGAAAATCCCCAATATTTACACTTTTTGCACAGTTCTTGCAGTCTTCTAAATGTTTTGCTTAAATATATTGTATGTCTATGACGTGATACTATCTTTTATCGATTTTAAGAGTAGAGTTGGTTGTTCAATAGAACATAATAATTGATATTGGTTCAGGAGTAATTTATCAAGAGGACTTCCCTAGTGTTTAAGGCCCCATTAATTGCTCTTTCCATTCACATATGCATAGCCTACGTGAGTTGCAGTTGGGATGTGTGTACATGCTTAGATTGATATGCAGGATTCGAAGTTGCATAATAAATCGTAGGCAGTGTCCACCATTCTTTAACTGTCTTCGTGGCGCAATGCATAAGGTGTTGATTTTCGGTGTTAGCGTCCTGGGTTCGAATCCACGGACTGCCACATGTGTTTGTAATAATTATTATTTCATTAATCAATTTTAGGAGTAGAGTTGGTTGTTGGATAGAACATAATAATAGTGCCTGATAATTGACTCCATATTTGTGGTCCCGCACACAAAATAGAATTACGAAATGATGTGGTTCTAACTGGAGGTAAAACCAAGTTAATGCTATTTTCTCTCGTATTATGCGTATTATGCGAATGTTTCAGAAAGATACATAATTTATGTATTTTATGGTATCACATGTTTTATTTCCATATATGGATATGATGAGAAAGTATATATATATTGTCACTTCCACCAGATAATTCAGCTGTGTTTGTTATGATTTATACAAAAACCTATTTCAGTTGCAGTGTTGTATGTTTAAGGGAGGTTTGCTGTTTTTCTTTCTCTCTCACGTCTCACGTGTGTACTTCTTGTCCAGTGGTGACGTCATGATCGCGCCATGACAAGTAGCATGACAAGTCTGGGAGTCATATTGAGCATATAGTTGTGTTTTAACATCTTTAGTTTAATATTAATTACTGCATTCATTCTTCTGTGGCAATCTAGAATATAAGTTTCTTTTTATTCTTCCATGTTGTTTTCCATTATTCTGCTGCATTATATTTATGTGTGAATAGTATTCCTGGTTGGTATCTACAGTATAGTGGTTTGTGGGTTGGCCTGTTTACTTAGTTTTTGGTAGGCCTTGGAGGAACGGGGTTGTGTTTGTGTGTAGGCCTGCAGTGCCATAATAGGCTACTGTCCTTTTTCCTCCCACCACACAGCATCCTCTAACTCGGGCCTTAGTTAACCCTCTAGGGGGTGGCAGCCAATCTTCAACCTACTAAAATACCAACTCTT
The DNA here is from genome assembly GCA_032716605.1 of Paralithodes platypus. Lineage (NCBI taxonomy): Eukaryota > Metazoa > Arthropoda > Malacostraca > Decapoda > Lithodidae > Paralithodes > Paralithodes platypus. Next base: position 20,016,119 of record CM064515.1, on the reverse strand, counting down.
GTGCCTTTAGTTTTAGCAGCAATACATTCAGTGCAGTTTGGGACTAGGGGTGGAGCCTGTTACTAGGTGAGGTTGTCCCCATTGTACTCGGATGTATTGAGCTAACCCCAGATGATGTTGTAAGCGATAAGTCATTAAAGTTGTTTATCCCTTACAACACCACCGTCGTGCTGTGCTGAAGAGAGCCACTCGGTGTATTATTAGGACATAGGCTAGGGATAATAGGCTTGGCACAGAGGTTTATTGTACTGGACTTTCCATGGGTTTTTGCTTTGTATTGTTCTCAATTCCTAAGCGATTGGGCATGATACAGAGTGTTCTGGGAGTCTAGTAGTGGTATGGTTGGGGAATGATGGTGCAGTATAGAATAACCTTAGAAGTTCTCTTGCATACTACACGCACTATGGAATAGACTCGGGGACAATAGATATTTTTGTGTCTCCTTGTTACTGCTTTAATAAGCAAAGAACAAGATAAAAAAAAATCCTAGAGAACCTGCGTGTCTTGGTGTTTGAGTCAGATATTAAGAGCGTGTCTGTTGCAGGGTAGTACGGTGCTGTGGGCTAGGCTATTGGAGCATCTGGTTGCCCCGGCTCCCCTCGTAACAGTGGCGACCTCATGCCAGGATAGTGTGATAGTATAGAGTTCTTGTGGTGTGAAGCATTATATTTGGATTGTCAGTAATTGTTCTTGCAGTTGAAAGTCTACGGACATAGAACTCTTATTTCATTAACCCGTGTCCACAACTATTGCTAAGATGTCGCATGTTGATTACGTTCCTGTTCATATTGTGGGGAAGGAGGACGTTTTGCAGTTTATTACAACCCAACCTAGTCAAGAAGAGGTTGCTAGCTGGAGTAGTGATGAATTAAGACGTGTGTTGGAGATGCATGGGTGGAGGTGCAGTGGTATGTCTAAGGCAGAGTTAGTTCAAGAGGTGTGCAAGTTGGCTGTGCAGCCTAGTGGCCCTTATTTTGAAGCTAGTACTCGTGTTGTGGATGATGGCACCATCCAGCATGTGCCGCAGCGTCCTATCAGTCAGGCTAGCTACCATTCTAATGGGGACCGGAGTGGAGCGACAAATCCAGAGCAAGGTGATACTGTATTTAGGCAGTCTCCTACTATTACCACAGAACCTGCCACCGCGCTTCCACCGTCAGCATTTAACCATATCAGTACGGCCCCTTCATTTTCACAGGGCTATGTTCATGCCCCTATGGCCAGTACATTTGTTTCAAGTTATGCTAGCAATCCCCATTATCCTCCTTCTTCCCCCCATGTGTCGTGGGCCACACCCCAGCATTTCACTGCCACTGATACGGTGGCTGCTCAGCACAATGTTCCCCATTATGCCCAGTTTCCTCCTATAACCCCGATAGGTTCGAGAAGGAGTCCAGAGGTTGAGTTGCAGCTCAAGAGAATGGAGTTGGAACAGAGAGAGAGAGAGATAGAGAAGGAGAAGAGAGACATAGAGAAAGAGAAGAGAGACAGAGAGAGAAAGATAGAGAGCTTGCATTGAGGAAGATGGAGATAGACAGAGAGAGAATGCAGGCAGAGAGAGACCAAGATAGAGAGCTTGAGGTGAGGAGAATAGAGATGGAGAAGAGAATACAGGTAGATTTGGAGAAGACGAAGTTGGAAACTAGTGGGCAGGGACGACAAGAGAATAATGCTGGTCATGCATCTAGGGAGGAGGCAGAAGAGGTGTTGTCTCGACGGCTGAAACTCGTGCCGGCCTTCGATGAACTTAAGGTCACAGAGTGGCTCTTACATTTTGAGAAGAAGGCCCACGAGTATCAGTGGCTGGGGCACCGCTGGGCGGCGTTGGTGTCTAATGTTTAAAAAGGCAAGGCTCTCAATGCATACGATCGCCTAGATGTGCAGGAGCTAGAGTATGAGGTACTTAACCCCTAACTGTCGGCGCGCAACATAAGTCGAGTATAAAAAATCTGGACTATCTGGCGGCGCTCGACATAGGTCGTGTGGCAATTTCAGCACGTAATGTTGCTGAGAGAGAGAGACAAGTGGTGGCAGGAGAGTAGCGAGCGTATGACTGCTCCAGACCACCGCGGCGAACCTACTGACACGAATCCCACCTCCTCCCTCCCTCTCTCACTCGCTATATACGGAATTGTATGGGGAAAGTGCCTAATTACATGCTTTTTGCACTCGCGTTGCACGGTTGTTGCAAGAAAACTAGCCATCATAAAAGGATCGTTATGGTGTCATTCGAAAGCTCTGTTTATGCCCTTTCAGGGATAGATACTTGTTTTACGCTCTGGGTCTTATTTAGGCATGAAAATGATCACGTAAACAGCCCTATTTTGGCTAAAAACACCCCGCTGGGCGGTACATATAAATAAACCGCCTAGGCCGCTAATAAGGTGTTAAAGAGGCTGTGTTAAAAGCCTACGAGCTGTGTCCCGAGGCTTACAGGTTGGCCTTCAGGGGGTCTCGGAAGCGGCAGGGGGACTCGCATGTGGAATGTGCCAGGTACCTGCGCGATACTCTAGCTAAGTGGCTGCATTCAGAGTCAGCTGGTACTTTTGAGGCGGCGTGTGAGGTTTGGCTGATGGAGCAGTTTACAAGCATAGTTGAAAAGGACGTTTGGGAAAAATTAAAAGAAAAGCGGTTTAAATCAATAAGGGAAGCAGCAGTTTGGGCTGATGACTTTGCACTAGCCCGGCATGGCATGTGCATGGGGAGCATTGGTGACGGCAGAGACCGACTTGTGCACCAAGCAGCCACAGTGTTAGCTCGCCCATCATCACCCAAAGGTACCACAAATAAGACACAACATTATACCCAGGCTGACAACCAGCAAGCTTCTACGGAAGTGAGATGTTATTTTTGAAAGCAAGTGGGTCATATTAAACCTCAGTGTGCTAAATGGAAGGCTACCCAGGATCCCAGAGCTGTCCAGTTGGTGGTGAAATTGGGGGAGGAGCCTGTGAAAGGCAAGCCAGGTACTGGTGAGTTTGGGGGGCAGTGTTGGCCAGCGCGAAGCAGGGTAGTAAGCACTTTTCCGCCCCAGTTGATATCACCACCTGAGCATAACCAGACTTCCCCTGATTGGTGTCGGCCATTCATACATGATGGGTCAGTACGGATCGGGGAACAGAAGTACCCTGTCAAGGTGTTTAGGGATACTGGTGCGCAACAATCCATGTGTTGCAACCTGACAGGGGGACCTAATAGCACGGGAGAGTTTGTAATGTGCAGGGGAATCAACAGTGAACAATTCTGTGATTTAGTCCCGGTGACCCTAGAGTGCCCACTTTTGACTGCCGAGTGCAAGGTGGCCATGGTGGACACTCTGCCCTGTTGAGGGGGTGGACTTTTTGCTCAAGACTGTCTTGGCAGGGGATGTAGTTTTCCCGCCTCCTATAGTCGTCGCCGAGGCTGTTTTTGTGCCCCCTGGTGGTGGTTGTTTGCAAGAAGATAACATGGACTCTATCTCCCCTGTTGGTGCAGTGACCCAATCAGTGGCACCTTGGCCACAACAGGTGGATGACTTAGTGGATGCGGGGACCGACAGCCATGAGTGCGGGCCATCCCATGATGCACTACTAGATGACACTGGTCCGGAGACAGCTGTGGGCTTGGCTGACCCCAGTGAGGCTACCGAGACTAGTAGAGGTGACCTAGTGCCGGACGAGGAGTCTGACATAGTGAAACCGACTCAACCTTCTGATATTTTGGAGAGGTCAGAGGTAACTGCCTTGATGGAGCTACCTAGAAACAAACTGAGCAAGTTGCAGCAAGAGGACCCCAGTCTGGGCCTCCTGTTTAAGAAGGTTGGTACGACTGGTGGGAAGAACGGTCGAGCAGAGAAATATGTTGAAAAGGGGGCATTGTGGTGTCTGCAGTGGAAGCCGGATACGAACTCAGGCTTGGGGGAGGAGTAGTTAGTGGTGCCTGCCCAGTTCAGGGAGGAGCTGGTTAGGCTAACGCAGGTGGCACCACTGGCGGGTCATTTAGGGGTATGTGAGACTACTGATAGGCTACATTCTCATTTTTGGTGGCATAATATGCATGCATCGGTGGCTTCTTTTTTGATATGTCATATTGGTAAGGTAGTTGGAGAACCCCACCCAGGAATACCCGTGGCACCTTTGATCCCTACACCTGCAGTTGAACCGCCATTGACTTGTGTCATAGTTGACATGGTTGGTCCCTTATTACCCACCAGTTCGGGAGATAAATACTTGCACCCTTTAACCCTCCCGCATTCTTACAATGCGATCGAGGCATAACGCCACCCCTCCAAGAGTGGTCGTATGACGCAATCGCGTCATAATGCCACCTGTAAGTTAGAAATATTCGCCAAAAATAAGTTTATGACTCGATTTTGACTCAATTTGGACTGGTAAGTTAGGCATTAGTAAGTTACAAAAGGAAGTATCTAGCAACCCCATAGCGTCCCTCTCTGAGGAGCCCGGGCCTTTGTTAAGTCAGTAGTTTCCCGGCCCCCAGACTGTGAGGCAGGGTCCCGGCCCTTTAAATTCTGGGCTCCCTCCCTCTGGCCCACCATGCCTAGCTATAGGCAGGCAATTATGGATTATTTCATCTACCCAGTGAAAGTGTTTAGTGAATAATTCGAATTATATATGTATATAAGATGTTACTTGTGACTTTTGGTGACTGAGGGGAGTGAATCTTGGTTAACCCCTTGAGTATTGATGCAGTTTTGTCTAGGTATCATTGATGAATTTACACTATTTTTTGCTTGAAACACAAATATATTTATCAATAAATACTGCCTACGAAAGAAATACATTATAATCACGAAGATGTCACAGGAATGCTTACAGGAAGCTTACAGGAAGTATGGTAAGTACTCTATGGAATTTTAGTTATATTACAGTATATATTATATATATATATATTATATATAACAGCCCCAAGGTCCCGAGTAAGCCCAAGGCCCATAATCGAGTATTTCTATTATTATTATATTTTGTATTTTATTTACATATTTATTTATTTGATTTATTATTGTTTTTATTTATTTTATTTTATTTATTTTATTTTATTTATATGTTTATTTTATTTATTTTATATATATACAGGGTGTTTCATAAATACCTTTCATAAATTTCAGAAGGAATAGACCTAGCAATAATAAATATACTTTACTATGTGACGGTTTTGGAAATTTCTCATATTTACCGGGATATTACAAATTTTAGTTCAAATAGGAAAGTCTAGGGGATGAACACAATCAGTAGATTACCATCACCTCAATTGTTTTATTTTGTCATAAATGTTTGAACATCAATGTATTTTACAGTATTTACAATAGGTGCTCGATCAATTTGCTTCATGGGTAAGAAACACACCAGGGATATTTGAAAGAGTGCGACAGTCTCTTATGCGCCGAGCCCAAGCCTGTATCAACGAGGGTGGGAGAAACTTCGAGCAACTATTGTAAATACTGTAAAATACATTGATGTTCAAACATTTATGACAAAATAAAGTAATTGAGGTGATGGTAATCTACTGATCGTTTTCATCCCCTAGACTTTCCTATTTAAACTAAAATGTGTAATATCCCGGTAAATATGAGAAATTTCCAAAACCGTCACTTAGTAAAGTATATTGATTATTGCTAGGTCTATTCATTTTGAAATTTATGAAAGGGATTTATGAAACACCCTGTATATACCGTATATATATTTTTTGTTATTCCTGTTCCCCAGGGTGTCTAGCGGATCAGCCCCAAGGTCCCGAGCAAGCCCAAGGCCAATAATCGAGTATTTATATTATCAACTCTGCGAAGTAGAGTGGTATCGTACACACAGGTCCCGCCCGTATACTGTGCACCACAATTCAGCTTGTCCGTCGTCGTCGTCCGTCGTCCGTCCGGAAACTCCTCCTAGACCGTTCGATGGATTTTCAACAAATTTCACAGGTATATTCATTCGGCCAATGCGAAGGTCAGTCGAAAAGAAATTTTCAATTTAACTTAAAGGTTAAGGTCAAAGGTAAAGGTTAAAAATAAGGTCAATATTTCATGTGTCTTAGTTTTTACTCAAATGTCTTCATTTTCACTATACAAATTACTAGCAACCTCGTTATCTTATTGACCAAGTTTTAGAAAAATATTCTGAAGGGTAAGGTCAAGGTCAAAGGTCTAAATATTTGTTTTACTAGTATTTCTTATATTAACTGTTAGATTCTCACTAAACTTACCATGTATATTCGGAATACTTAGGGCAAGGTCATACAAGAAACTAAACAATTCCATATGAAAGGTCAAGTTTACAGGTCAAGGTCAAATAAGGTCAATATGCTAATTTCATTACTTTTCATGCAAACTTCACAACATTTGGCAATATAGTTGCACTCTAAATGAAAAGGAAAATAATACATTTTGAGACACATCATGAAGGTCAAGGTCAAGGTCAAAGGTCAAGGTCAACTACTCTATAAATACATATAAAACTAACTAACTTTAGGGGAGGTGTGGTGGAGTGGTCTTGCCACTGGCCTGGTAATCCAAAGGTCCCGGGTTCAAATCCCGATGTATCAATGGGAAGATATTATTGGGATGGAATTTGTGCTGTACCTATCAGTGCATTACCACAAGCCCACCGAAACGTCAATAAAATACCCTCATTGTTCCCTGATTAACTAGCACTGTATGAATATTCCCATATTCAAAATATGCTAAAGGGGTGCAATGCCTGGTGAGTTATCTGCTCAACAGGTGGCGTTGTGTGTGTGTAAGTGTGAGAGTCCGAGTGTAGGGGATGAGACAGTGAAGCACGGGAATGAGGTTGCTTCAGAGATGGGGTCGTTTCGGGCCATGAGTGAGCACCGTGCCTCATGTGAAGGCAAGATGGCAGGTGCTCGTTGTACTCTACGTGTTTCACATGTCTCACTCCCTAGACTGGAACAAGACCTCACGGGCTTCACTGTTCATTGTAAAGCGGTGAATGTTA